>JAWQUT010000019.1:3749792-3806991 GCA_033807755.1 Ellobium chinense | reverse complement strand
CCCACACACACACACAAACAAACAAACAAAATAAATATATACATAAATGTTAGACATTTCTATGTTTCAGAGTAGTCAGTGGCCATAATTGTAGTTAAGTGTTGTGAATTGCCGACCTCATCTTGAATTACTTATTACATTTGTTATTAATATTGAACATTTTAGGACCATGACTTGAAATCATAACTGTTTTATGTCACATACCGAAAATACATGTCAGGATTCACTGTGCTCAGGTTATATTTCTTTATATTGTGAAGTGGAACAGTGGGGTTACATTATTAACTGGAGGTTCTCCAATGTTTATAAATAAAAATTCTTCTGTTGGTTTTTAAGTTGACATATTGTCAGCTACAAATACTACTCTTGTAACTCTTTAAAGTTATATAAGAACTGATGACAATAATATTTCCGGGTGGCGATAAGATCCATGTGCGTGTCACATTTGTAATTTTATCATTGGAATGGGTATACAAATGATTGACTTGTAGAGATGATTCTGTGATAATACATACTACATTGTCATACAATTGCTGAGATAATGCAAAAAGTATATACTATATGTTGAGTATATCAAAACGTTACAAGTGTTGAAAATGTTTAATTCCCTGACTTATCTCAAATGTGTGGGGAGAATGCATGAATAGTTAATTCCCTGAATTATATGCCGTCTAGTTATTCAATCATCCGGTGACAATACATGAATGATTATCACCTAGTTGCACCCGGTCTGTCTTCAGAGCTGAGAAAAATTTGTATTGTTTTATGGGGATTTACACTGAATAATTTTAATTACAATGTTGCTATCAGGCGTTTTGATTGATTAAGCTCAGCTAATTTCTTCCATTATACTGAATCTTTAAATGTTTGATACAATTCATACATACGTTGATAGCATGCAGTATGAAGTGATAAGACAATTAGCTTTGTCAAGTTGAAATGTCTTGCAGTCAGTGAAATTGAAGATGGTGTTGCTAGATTAGGATCTGAGATATCAAGCTCTGAAGGTGATTGGGATCATCAGGTATCAATTTTTTTATTGTTGACGAAGTTAGGAGTAAAATTTTTTCTAAATACAAAACTTACTTTTATGAGTGAATGATTAGTAGCTGTAGAGTTTTTGTGCGGCAAATTAAATAACTTCTTCTGTAGGAAATTGTTCTTCAGTTGTGATTTTCCCAGCATTTTTATTCAATTGCATGAGAGTAACCTTGGGATTTCAAACAACTGTTTCTCAGGCCAGAAAGATGCTAGATCTAAACTTTTTTCACCCGATAAAAGAACATAAAATGAAGCTTTCATATCAGATCAGTAAGCTGATATAGTCAAAATGGAAGCTAAGCCTCATATTTACTGGCTGCAAAACAAATATCAGTGCCATGTGTCAGGATCTGTTCTAGCTGAGAGCAGACAGTCATATAACACTTTTTTGTGATATAATTTTAACAATTATATCTCATCTTGGCTGTGTCCTTGTGTGGACAATTTTGCTGTTTTCTGGAAAAAGACCATTTATTCAGTGAAACTTGGTTATAACGACATGCAATGTTCTGATAAATTTGTCTCGTTATTTCCAGGGTCTCGCTATTCCAGTAATGAGGGAATAAGAAAAGGAAAGGCTAATGAAAAGGGGAAATAACAATATGAAGAATATAAGCATGTTTTCACAGCACATGTATAGCCATGTCTTGGTCGAATTAGAAGATGCGATACATAAGGTAGAGGAGTGTGTTTCAAGAAGTTTTTCATAGACCCACGGTATCATTCAACGATGATGAACAAACTGACCACATAGATCATATTATTATAGTGATATAGCGCATACAGTATGATGTCATAGTCACATGGACAACAGGCCCAGTATAGGTTGCAACAAGTCATATTGGTCAGCAGTGAAACAAAAGAAAGCACGCTGAGCGAAAGGGAGGCCACCTGGGTCTGATGACGCAATAAAGCAGGCTGAGTGAGAGAAGAGTCACCTGGGTCTGATGATCCAATGTAACAAAGAAAGTGTGTATAAGCGAGAGACAGGCACAGTGCAGTGGCATGTTGGCATAGTGACTGACAGTATAAGTGTGGTAAAATTACATGACTGAGGTGAGGCCAGCAGGCTGCCAGAAATTCTCTTGCTATCACTGGGGTTTTGATTAAAGTGGTTGTTATTAAAGAAATTTATTATATAGTATACATAGCAAGAAAAGCAGGGATATAAGATTTGTCATTATTGCCTAGATGTCGTTTACCGGTATTGTTAAACATGATGATCCACTACCTAGATCACAATTTTACAGGGAACACAAAAAACATTCAGTTTGGGCCTTGATTAATCATTTAAGCAAATGACTGGCTGTCTTGGAAACTACAGACGTTATGAAAGAAAACCTAGGTGGAAAAATCAAGAACATTATGCTTTATAAAGGGGTGCCAAAGGGTAAATGCAACCAAATTTAGTATGTATAATCTTTTTCTTTCAAAATGGCACAGAGAATAATTTGAGGTATTTTAGACATTTCCATGAAACTTTTCATATACTTTGTGAGAATTTTTGTATCGAAATGGCAGTTGATGCCTAATATTTTTACTGAGAGTTTGTAAGAGAGTCTTGTTAAGCAGAGTATGCGTGGGCAGCTTACAACTGGAGTTGTTGTCAAGAGGTTGCAGGGATTGCTCTGAAATCTTGCTTGAAGAATTACTTGGGTTACTTGGCTGTGGGTTCAACAAATGGAATGTTGGGCAACCTCATGTGTAACCTAACCTCCCCCAGCAGATAGTGCAGCATGAAAAGGCTGATTATTCCTGTAACCTGTTGATTCCATACTCTCCTGTCTTTTCCTGGCTGTCAACTTTGCCTGCTGATTCTTTTTCAACATTCCAAATTTTAAACCTTTCCTTGGAAGAAATTCAATTTACCTGTGTATATGATATGAAAGGCAGTATTGTTGCTTTGTGACTATGTTGCATATTTAAATGAAACCAAGACCTGGTTCTGGAAGAGGTCCATGACATGGTGGAGCTTATATAACAGAGTTCAAGTTTAAAACTTGCATCAAACTGACATGCATAATCTCAAGTAGCATGTTTACAAATTAATAGACTATATTATATGGTGTGATTGATTCACCATTCTCTAAAGTGTGACTGCATGACTTGTGAGCTGTTCTCACAATCCAAAAATAGTCAAGCCTCAGTTTAATGGAGTCGTCTCTTGTGCTGAATGATTTACATTGTAGTGTCGTTGGGAAAGTATGTCTAGCTCTTTACTTGACTCAGATGTAAATGGGTTGGGGGACAGCATACTGACCTCCGGTGACTAGTAGTAACCTTTAGCTTTTGTTTCTGTAATGTGACAATATTTACTATTTATGACATAGATTGCTGTTTGCATATGCATGAGGTATACAGCAATGTATGGCAGTGTAAAACTTGTTTCCTGTGGGATGAATGACGGCGTATTGGCTTTTTATACAGTCAAAGTTGCACAAACTGAGCCTGGGATTCTGAAAAAACATTTTATTCAAAAGATTAAACAATCATGACATTTTACTTTGCTGTTGGTGCCATCCTGGCTTTTATTTAACAACGCCTTTTCCAAGTTGAACCAGTACTGAGGAATATGTTTATCATTGCTGCAATATTATCATTGTTGTGGTTTTTGATAGTCATCCTCATGAGGAACATATTTTTCTTAGCCTGACTGTTGTACCCTATGATATACCAATTAAGTTTTAGTGTTTTGGTATAAATTGTTGCATGCCATTGTTACGATTGTGCTGATATACAGCTTTATTTAATGTTTAAGCTTTTGACTCAAGTAAAGATCTCTGTATACAAATATCTAGCCACTTTTCTTTTAAAATGAAACAGGACTGGGAATGTGGATCAGTTATTCTTAGGCATCTTTATTTTTGTGCATTTTTTACATGTGACAATTTCTTTTTCAGGGTGGGAGTGGGGGGTGGGGTGGGAGGGAGGAGCTTACCATGTGTATTTTAAGGGAAGCCACAACCCCCTCCCAGAAGTTGTATTGCAGAAACCATGATGTGCAGCTCACCATGATGCGCAGCTGTTGAAGTTTCTGTGCTGAATGATGTATTTTACTCCATTAAAGGGGATCATCTTAGAGCAGCTGTTATTTGCAATAATTTCACCAATGGCTCTTAAATACCTCTTTGTATGTGATGCATCAGCTTTGAGATCCATCTTAGCATGTTCATACAATAGGCTTTTCTGGATGCTTTGTCTAGAATCAGAACAACATGAATTGCAATTACATAAACATAACAATTAATAATGTTCTTAGAACGTACTTTGATGTAAAATGAAATAGCTTTCTATTGAGGCAGAAAATCCGGTAACACTCATGCATTAAGATATGGTTAGAGTGTTGCTCTAAGATCATAACCCTTAATGGAGAAGAAACTCAGCACTTTGATGCGTAGGTTTGCATAGGAACTCATGGTGAGTTGTGTACCATATTCTCTACATTAAAACCTCTGGGAATGGGCTGTTTCTCTTCTTTGATCGCAACTGAGATTTATGTGACAGACAAAATAAGATTTTTATATCATAACAGTTGAAAAATCACTTCTATATTTCAACTGTCCATAAAATCAGATTTTATGTTGTGACCATTATTGTTTCCTTGACATTATTTCACCTGCAAGATTTTTAACATAGAGCCCTGTATTCACCTGTGTCTTAATGCATAGCACTCATTACTTCTCTACTGAAGCTTTTGTAACACCATATAGGAGGGTCATGCCATAGTGTAAGGTGTTAGCTCCCAAATGCTAAACCTATGACACCATTTTATAGAGCAAGGCTGATATTCAAGTAAGAAGGTTTCCATGTTGAAGGTCTTCTTATAAATTTAGGTGTAGGTAGGCACAGATCTAATTGTGACCGAATATATGAAGTATGAATGGAGGGTGTTCATTTTTCACCATGATTGATTAACTATATAACTATGAAGCAGCTGGCCTTTTGGCATGGGTGATATTTGGAATCTTTCTGATGCCAAGGCTCATGTTTTACATCCTTGCTTTGGTTCTTAGAAGATTTGTTATAATAACATTTATATTCATGCTCACTTTCAACATTTTTTTCAGTGCATGTTACGTTCTTATATGCTACCTTTAAGTTTGAAATAATTTATTTATATAATGATATAAACCCCATTGTTTTTAGATATTTCTGAGTAAGTCTTCAGTCTCAGCTGGCAGTTTATTTTTTATTTAAATGGTATCTGTTAAATTGTAATTCTTGTGCTATAACATAAAAGCCCATTTGTGTGGAAATTTGAATTCCTTTTGGCCCTTTCACAATCATCTGGCTGTTTACTTAAAGTGGTGTGCCACTAATCACAGTATGTTTGTAACAAACATGCCTAAGTGGTGATTGGTTACAGTCGTTAGTCATGATATACACATGGCTAGTACCAGATATTCAGTTTTTCCAGAACAGCAAACAATTACAAATTTGATTTATAGATGTAGCACAACTACATGACCAATTCTGACATTACAGACTTGTATCGGTTTTAATGACCTGTAACTTTTATTGCTTTCATTTCTCTAGGGAAAGTGAGAGGTCAGAAAATGTTTAAATGTTTCATTAAAAAAAAACTCTTAGTCAGTTTTTTCTTGTTCATTCATATTTTCCAAAGCGATATGATTCAAGATCCGGTGAAGCGAAAATGGTGTACAGATCAGAGAAGGACACAAGCCATATCTCACTTTGTACCATTTAGCCAAGTTATTCACTTCGGTATGACTTGAAGCTGCTAAGCAGAATGCTAAAAATAATACAGCATGTATCACCACTGAGAAAATAAACCAATTTGATAAAATAATTAGGGGTAATTTTGAACATCTACAGCCCAAAAGGAACTTGGCTATGACATTTCAGGTCACTAGGCATTATATAGCTGAGTTATGGCTTCTCAGAAATCAAGCTTTTTGTTTCTGTTTTAAGATTTTTCAAGAGATACTCTTAGACTTTAATGAAACATATTTCTATCTCACTGCTCAGGTACACAGAAAGTTTTCCTTCAAGCAATAGTGTGCAAGCATGTAATTATATTTCTATGCAGAATGTGTCGCTTTAACACCAGTAACACAATGAAACTCAGTTCACTAAGTTGTCTAAGTTCTGCTGTCTTATGGAAAAAAAAAACACCAACATACTAGGCAATATTTTGGCAACTTTTGCATTGAGCTGAACGTTATTGTGTTCTCTCTCTTTCCTTCTGGATTGTTCTCTCATAATTTTTAGTTTCTAAAACAGCCAACTGCAAGCCCCACTGATTAATCAATAAAGTAATGTCTAAGTTGTGATAATTGCCACAATCTTTTTCCTTAAGAGGGGAGAATTCCTGGTGAGACTTGTTCACACTTGCCATTTATCTGAATATAGTATAAACTGGAAAACTACCTCATTCTGCATAAAAT
Source organism: Ellobium chinense (assembly GCA_033807755.1). Classification (NCBI taxonomy): domain Eukaryota; kingdom Metazoa; phylum Mollusca; class Gastropoda; order Ellobiida; family Ellobiidae; genus Ellobium; species Ellobium chinense. The sequence continues at coordinate 3,800,542 of JAWQUT010000019.1, read as the reverse complement.
GGTTCCTGATTCGTTATATCTTAAATTGCTGTCTTCACTACTGTATTTGAATATCGTCATGGCTTGATGTTAAGGAGAGTGTGCTGTTAGAATGTTAATATTGATTGATTACTCTGGCATTTTAAGTGTGCTCATCCAACCAGTGTATTCATGTGAGCTAATCAGAGCTTTCAGATTTTATACCTTACTTTTGGTGGTGTGTTCTAAGGGTCCCAGATTACTCAGCTTGGTATTATTATGTGTTAGTACACTTGTTACAGCGTAAATTTGTATTGATATACACTATGAAAAACTGAAGAAATTTTTGGTGCAGCTAGCCTTCATCAATTATAACTGTCCCCAGAGTGGACAGGATCAGAGTGAAAGGGGTGATAGTAAATAGTTTAGACGTCATGTTTATCAAATGCTGGAAGGAAAGCTAATGTCAAACCTAGATCTCCATATTACCTAGCCTCTCACATCACATTAGCTCCATTAAATACCTGTACATGGAGGCTTCATCAGTTTTTGAAAAATCAAGATTTTAGCCAATGGTAGCGCCTGATATTTTGCTACTCACACAGCGAATGAAAAATGACCATCCAAAATGGGTCTCTGATTCCATGCAACCAACCAACCAAGCGGTAATAATACTGAATAGTTTGCTTCACAAATAGGGGTGGGCTCCTGATCCATAATCAGACTTATTAATTTTCAAATGAAAATCAAAATAAATGATCCATTTCAAATGCACAGGTCTAGGAGCACCGACTGTATTTCACTTCAATTACTGATGTCATTTGATGCTATTGCAGCTCCTGTTACGATGAAAACAGAGTCTGTCATGGTGATAGAAACAGGGTCATGTCAGAAAATGACTATTTTATTATCTGTGTGTTTGATCTCTTTACTTAAGGTGTGCAAATTATTGTTTGACATTAGAAAGTAAAAATCTCATGGGACAGCTATAATTTGCTTTGTTGTTGATTAATTTTTGTGTCTTGCTTTGTGTGCATGACACAGGTGTAAGAGAAATTTGGAAAATGACTTTTTAGAGAAGAATGTGCAAAGAAATAGTGGGGATATAGATCAGAGTTGAATGGTTAATAATGTGAGTAACTAATATCATAAAAGCAAAAAGTCTGAAACAATCAATGATACATCAGTCAGTCCGTTTAACTTCTGAGGCAGATCTATGAAAATATTTATTATAGGCACGAGCACATGTAAAAAATTAGACAAAGAACATACTAATCTGACAGAGATAACAATGGCTGGCCTAGAAACATGATCCAACTGTGACTACATCACACCCATTTGTTTTCTAATGCATAAGCCTGTAAACAACCGGCACCGTCTAGGTTAAGAAACTGCACGCTAAACCTGTGAGCTATCCTGCCTGGTGTCGTTGGCCACAATCATTTAGATACTTGGGATAACAGAAAATCATTTTAATCTGTTCTCATGGGTACATCATCAGTTGGATTCTACCTGTTTGCTGCATTCCATTTTTCTTCTCAGGATTTGCCGAATTTTCAAAATCACCACTTTAGACTGGGCACATTCATTTCAGGGTTACCATTTGTATGTTTGATTAGCATATTCAGATGGCCACAAACATTCTGAGGAGTAATTATTTGGCAGTATTACGCTTTAAAGAGACAGGGATCCTTCACAGCCTTAAAAATCTGCATTATTTTGTTCTAAATTTTCAACCTCTTACATGTATCTTTCACCCTAGCAATGCAGAAAAAATGCTGCTTGAAAGTTGGGATTTCACACCACACGGGCTGCCAAAACTGGCCCTCCCTGTAGCGCGGGGCAGAGGTGTGATGTCAAAAAGCGAGAGGCAAGCCAGCACTCGTTATGCAAAGACAGTTATCCACGTGTGAAAACTAACCATAGTGCTAAACTGTATGCTGTCCTTTTATATAATTGACATAAATCTTTTATAAAGACTGTAAACAACTCCTGGTAAAAAATGCGGGCATATTGACGGGAAAATAATATTGACATCCTTGTGTTGGTCACAGATGACCATGGAAGCATTTTGTTGAATACCTGTGAAACCTTTTGTAGTTTTGAAAGAAGGAACCAGTCTTCATGATCAAAGAGAATGAGATGGCTCATAGTACATGTTGGGTGGGCACAATTTCAGGGGTGGAAAGAAGGGGAGGAGGAAGGGAAAGAAAGATAAGGTAAGGGCTAAAAGGGAAAAGGAAAGTGGTGGGATAAGAGTCTAGGAGAAGTTAGGGGTGAGGAAAAAAAAACTCAATGTGTCTGAGAGAAAGAGAGAGAGAGACCTTACTTTCACCCATTGCTCTTTAACCCCATCTCCCTCCCTCCCTCTCTCTCTCTCTGTCTGTCTGTCTGTCTGTCTGTCACAAAGACGTTACAACTTTGTCTCAACATGGTATGCCAGTGCAATGGTCCATTTTAGTTCCTCTTTGATTGTGAAGACCAGTTCTTTTTTTCCAGACTACAAAAGGTTTCACAGGTATTCTTCAAAATGATTCCCGTGGTCATCTCTGACCAACATAAAAATGTCAGACTGATTTTGGAGTTGATGTGCCAAATTTCTGACTGAATCTTTATAGCATGTAGACTGATTTATTACCAGTGATGCAACTAGCACCACCTGTAAGCGCAGAAAAGGTTGCCTGAGACAATAGTTAACTGTCATCAAATCCTATCTTGCTGTGTGGTTGGCTTAATTATTATCTAACTTGCTCCACACGCAAATGATGATTTTGTACTGCAAGAATTGTAGACCAGTGAGATCTCCCTAAGCAATACAGGCAACNCCCCCCCCCCCACAACAATAACAAGAAAATAAAAGACAGGGACAACCATACAAGGGCTGTTTTTCACATGATTATTTAAAATTAAGGCACATAATTCAGCACCATGGAAATTTTTGCATGTGGATACCGTCTTCGCATACTGAGTTCAGCTTGCATCTCACTTTTTAATGTCATGCCTCTGCCCATGCACTACAGGGAAGGCCAGTTATGGCGGCCAATATGGTGTGAAAATCCCGACTTTCAAGCCGCATTTTCTCGAAACGGCTTGGGTGAAGAAAACATGTAAGGGGTTGAAAATTTATGGCAAAATATTGTGGATTTTTAAGGCTGTGAAGCAGATAGCTATCCCTGTCCCTTTAAGAATAAGAAAAGATTGGAGACTTTATGATATGATCACCCAACACTTTAATACTTCCCAATCAATGAAAACATGAGAGAAAAAGAAAGCAAGTAAAGACTGAAAAGTTATAAATATTAAAAATCATTGCATCTCTGCAAATTGCACAATATTTACAGTAGTTGTGAAAGTTTCATGTTACTTTAAAGTTTGCAAATTAAAATGCCATTTTTTAAATATATCTCCACAGAAACAAACAGATTGTACAATATAAAAGCCATTCTCAGGTTAGTGAGCCTGGTAGTTTAAAATGATTTGTAGGTTTAACTATCTCTTACTCATTCACAAGAATGACTGACAGTAATGTGCTGTCATTTCCAGACATAGGAACAAATGTGCCGACTAGTAAAATGTTCTGTGGAGAGGAAAAATGATTGAAGCATAACTAGCTTTTCACAGTTTTTAGCGTTCATTGTAGTGTTCCTCATCAAATTAGTGTTTCAGAACCAAAATCAAATTGTTCCCTTTGATATACAAGCACAGAAATAGATTCATATACAGTCTAATTTCACCAAAGTCAGCATTTTCACCCTTTTGTCATAAAATAGCAATGTGAACAAAAAGTGGAATTGCATATTACAGGGATGCCACTCTACCAAGACAAATCTTGAGGAAAAAGGAAAATCTGTGAACATGTTCCAAGACCCGAAAGATTTATTGGCTAAAGTGGAATTGATATTGTTTGCGGTTCAATTTGCCAGCATTTCATATGTTCCTTGCTATCACAAACTCACAGTGGCTCTTATTGGGTTTTGAAGACTCACTTAGACATACTGTACTATGAACTGGTTAATTTCTGATGTTGGTGAAGACACATTTGAATGACTAATAAGAAAAATCAGAACTAGGTGATGAGTTTTGTTTATGTATCTCTTCTGCTGCTTCCTCCTCCTCAAAAAAAAAAGTTACCTGTGAGATTACATAGTGAAACTTATCCACTTGAAACAGTTAACATGAAATTCATGGGACCTGCCAAATCATTTCATGTGAAGTATATTTCATGTTCTCTATAATAAGTAAAACGAAAAGTCTCACTTGGTCCAGATTGTAGCACACAGCAACCAACATTGTACATCACAAAAAATTACACTGCAAGCTTTTACCTGATCTTCAGTTGAGCAGCTCAGGGGTGGATATTGCTTGTGCTAGGCATGGATTATTGCAAGTGAGAGAAACTATGTTATAATCCAAATAAATGGGATGGCAGTTTAATGCTTTGCAATCTGTGTGATTTTCGGATTATGGCTAGTCACATAGAAGTATAATAGTGTACATAAAAAAAAGTCCAAATATTTCTAGTTTTATATTAAGCGCTTTCGTTACAAACATGTTAGAGTGTAGTAGTGAAATGTATAGTATTGCCTGTGAAGAATGACAACTAAGAGAGTATTTCTCTTTCTGTATTGTATAATTATATGATCTATTTCATGCTTCTTTGTTTACGCGATAGCTTTATGTGAAAATCTGATGTAAAATTTGCTTCTTGAGCGGCAACTTGGACATAATCTGCATGATGTCATGTGAAACTGCAAAATGTGCAGAGAATTTCATGACAAGTGAGTGGCATCCCTGATATTAAGATATGATCTTGATGACATTACACAGAACACAAAGACAATGCAATCCGCACCATGCTCTTCAGGGCAAAAAGAAATTCTCCTTTATCCTGAGAACGAAAACTTTCAAAGTTTCAGAATGTTATCAAGCTAAACAAAACATGTGCATATGAACCGGTAGATGATGTTTTGGATGGCAAAGCAAAAACATCAGATCTTCTATATGCATTCTGAGTACAAGAACATCAATAAATTCCCTCACACGATGTCTACTCAGCTGACAGCGACAATCAGGAAAGTCATACAAAGTAAAATGATATCCCTCATGGAACACTTATTCAACAGCAGCTTTCTTGGAAGGGAAGAAAGTGCTGCCTTTTTCTTTCCATATGAGCAGAGACGCATGCACAAACTAGTAAAAATTTACAGAAATATACCAAAGACAAATATTTATCGGGGGGGGGAGGAGGTATTTCTGTGGGGCATGGCTCAGGCAGTAAAACCTATGAAAACTGAAAGAAGATTGAAAAAAAAATGTATCTGGGCACAGCAGCTGGCCCATGGCTGTCTTGGGCCAACATATACTGTAAGGATAGTTTAAGGTAAAACATTCTGTCCAGTGAATCATAAACGAGAAACATCGTGGAAAATGTCTGCTGCCCATATTTGCCTGAAACTGGAATTTACAATTGCAAGACTAGGACTGATTCAGAGTTAAAGGGTTGCACCTCCTCAGTCACAGAAAACAGAATGACTTCTGCAAAGATACAGCACACCAGTGCCCACTGAAAGAACCATAACCAACTGGCAAATTATTGCATCCACATGATGAAATGTCCGAGAATTCAGCAGGAGACTAATAAGGCAGTATTTTGCAAACTAGTTGCAAAAAGATTTCTTGCAAAGAAATATAAAAATTACAATAACATATCAATAACAACAGGTGGGTTACCATGCAAAACTGTACCGCCCATTATTAGCTACATAATCCGCTGCTTATAGTATATATTATGTAAAATTAATACAAGAATTGCGAACTTAAGACCTCCACTCAGGTAATGAAAGAAAAAAATACAAAATGTGAACTCAACAACCCGCTTGTTAGACTGATCCAAAGATAAATCTGTAAATAAAAATATGAAACAAAAAATCATGGCTAAATTGTGGCTTGGACTGGTAATACTCAGAGAAGCACCGACTCAAATAATTGAGCATGACTGAAATTCATGCAAAACAAATGCAATAGAATGAAACTGCTGTCAGTACAAATCACATCAAAGCAAATCACATCTATAGAGATTGGGTGTAGCAGTGGGAGGTAATGCAAAACAAAAGAAAGCAACTCAAATAAAATCCCTGGTATATGAGAAGCACGGAACCATGTTTGGCTCCAATGTTTTTTGTTTTTTCTCTTTTTTGGCTCCAATGTTAAGTTTGCCAGTAACTCCTGTTTTATATGCTCTGTCAGGAAATCCTTTTGAAAGCAGGAAAGAAAAGTATCTTTTGTCAAATGAAATGGCAATTCAGCAGAAAGTAATGAGGCAAAGAGGTAAACTATGCTATTGGGACAATCCAACCTCAACATGGAAAAATACATAACTGTATCACACTGGCTGACAGATTTCCTAATTGAGACAAAATAGGAATTATTTTGAAGTGTCCTCAAGTTAACCATTAGTGAAGAACATGGTCTGGTAATATCAGGCGATTTATTTGACCCACTTCAGAGAGTGATGTTGCACACATTGGGTGACACTGGTTTATCTTTGTGAACTGATGAAATCCATTGTTGCTCATGATGGCTTGTGAACTGTTCTGTGTTTGTTTGTGCATGCATGGTGTTGACTTGGGAATTGTGCCTTGCCTTTAATTGGTGTGTTGTGTCACTTGGTGTTCCTCAAGAAAACCAGATGACCTAACATTTGGAATTAAGGATCTTAAAGCTGTTATACGGAGTTTCCTTTTCATATGATTATAACCTTGCATCTCAGCCACTTCAGAATAAAGATTTGAATTGAACATTGAAAATGACATTTGCAACAGACAGCTGTTGCCATTTCAAACACCCTTTGTTAAAGCCTACTGAAAATCAGCACTGTAAATACACTACAAGGATCAATGAAACTTATATTTGAGTTCTGACTTCAGAGAGCTGAACAATAATGTAAGGTCACATGACGATGCACTGCCTTTTTGTCAGATTTGTTAACCATCTGTTTGTTGTTATCATTACTAGCACGTAGAGTTGTTCTATGAATGTTGCACAAGTTGACTGAAATGAGCTTGCCAGCTCACAAAGAAGCTCATGCCCCTTGCAGCAGCACCAACAGGATGACGCTGGTTACAAGTGATTACTATGTGAATTGCACCACATCAAGGTTACAAGTGATTATTCTGTGAATTGCACCACATCAACAATGAACACATTTGTGAAACTAACATGGAAAAATTAAATGTCACCAAATGTTCTTGCCTAAGAGCTATTTGTGGGGTCTGAATGATCTAATGTCTGAAGTTCTTTTTCCTATCAAGAAAACTGACATGGATCTCTATGCTGTTTTCATAAATTTCAAAAAACTGTCACCAAATGTTCTTATTTAAGAGCTATTCATGGAGTCTAGATAATCCAATATCTGAAATTCTTTCACCTATCATGAAAACTGACATGGACCTCTTCATAAATTTCAAAGTACTATGATCAGAAAGTATATGCCTGGAGTGAAATTTGTGCAATGTGGACAAGTTGGTGAACTTTTGGCAATCTAATATTACCACGCAAATACCTGACTTTGCCTTAAGAGAAACAGAAAGAACCCTGTACTTTAAATACAATGAGACCGAAATATATGTTTTTATTAATTCTTAACATTCCATTTTCTTTCCTATTTTTATCTCTTGTCTTTCTCTTCGCTGCAATTTGTTATGTTCCCATTTTTATTGAACTGCTGAAATTCCATCTCAATAAATAATATATCTTCACACGCATGCTGACTTGTCATAATAAAATAAGAGTATTTAGCCCAGCTGAACTAAATATTTGGCACACTGTGTCAGTTAACCCTGTGCTCCAAATTCCTGCTCTACTTGTAGAAATGTCTGTGACCACACCATGATGTGTACGAATAAAAAGATATGAATCTCGAGATGCAAAATTCACAAGATATTACATCATGATTATACAGCATGCTGATATCATAGGGACAAAATTCATACCATTAATAAAATAAAGACGGTGAGTATTAAAATGGCACTTTCATAATTTGATGAAACTCACAAGCGCAGAAACAATTAGGTGACAGAAGAAAAATCCATCACACCATGATAGTTAAAATATTCAACAACCTACATATCCCGCACCAGTCTCGTCATTACAGATTTAAGCAAACATTGGATCAGGACAGCTTGAAGTACTGAAGACTATGTAAACTACACAGTTATAGTGTATTATAGACTCTATCATAGTTCTGGCCTTAAAAGAACAATTTGATTGGTTATCTGTACCTCTTGACACAGCTAATGATCTCCACAAACCAAGCATACAATAGGGACCCTTTTCTCTTTGTTTGATGGTCTACAAATTGTTCTTTCACTTTAATTTCTACAGTTTGACTTTCCTGATGACAGAGAAATGAGGCATCATACTGTCTGTTGTTGCCGCATATAATGCTGTGGTGATTCATTTATGTATGGTGCATGTGATATTTAGAGTGAAGATAAAACACAGACTAGAGCATGTAAAAAACAACAAAAAAACCAACTTCCTTGTCCACAATCCATGGTAATCTGACCAGCGAGGCTAGCCATTACAATTATAAATCATAAACTCTATCTATCTATCTATATATATATATACATTGCAGTTTGTTATAATAAATGTAACATAAACAGTCCCACAGAGCATAACAAGTTATGCAACCATTTACCTCATCTGAGTGAAATGATAATTCTACTTTTTAGCTTGCTGCATAAAGGAACATAAATTATACACCCTATATTGGGCAACCCACTCTGTTCTGATTGATCTGAATGAAAGAGAGAAGAAATATCTTGCATGCGAAGTTTAGAAACATTGTAAATGTACAAAGAAACAAAAGCCAAATGACTAAAACTCATGCATATTCATCGAGAGGAATGACTTATGCTAGCTTTAGAGCCACCCTTTTTCCAAGTTTTGAAACAAATATAAAGATGTCTGTTTATCTCGTAAAATAAACAACTGTGCAACAAAATCATTACAGATTGATAATTTGAAAAAGGCTGGGTCCTTGCAAAGTTTGAGTTGTATTTCAAATTTAAATGATACAATTCAAACAGAGTAAGCTTGAGAAGACAAAAGTTTTTTGGGTTTTTTTTTGCAACACACCACAGAAACTTGGCCTTTTAAAACTCATCCTCCTAAAAGTTACATACCTGTTCACTTCTAGGATATCTGTTTCAGATCTGTCAAGATTTACTTAACACACTTTGTGAGCTCTCCTACAGTCGCATCAACAAGATTCATTTGAGCTTTTTGTTCAGTAACTGAGTGGAACTGACCTTATTTATCAGCCTGTGACCATGATACAATCAGTTCTGAAATGGCATAAAAAATCCTGATGCTTAAACTGATAGGGACATGATTAGGTGGCTGAATGCAGGATCAGAAGGTGAACGCGTGTCAATCATAGGGCTCGGTGAGCTGAGATCCTCTTTCTGTGAATTGTATCAATGACAACGTTGGCCACCTGCTATTCTTAGCAGCAATAAAAGACTAGGATAGTAAGACAGGATAGAAGATCATTGAACAAAAGAGATGAGTTATACTATGTCTATTTCAAATCTATAAAATGTTCTCAATATTCACTGGATTAGCAATTAAAACTTTAAGTGGATATATAAGGGGGCCTAGGCATGTGAAAATTTGCCCCTGAAAGAGGTCAGAAGAGTGAAATGCCTATCCTTAGGCAACACTGACTGCAGTTCACTAAAATTGGTCCCTGAAGAAGCTAAAAATTCTCCCATGAGGATGATGTTGCGACTATTACACAGAAGACAACCGTTGAAACGAAATCAGCCGAAATCAGGTCAAATCTGTGGCCATTGCTAAGTTTGCTAAAAACTGATTCAATATTGTGAGGGCAAAATGCTCATGCTCATGTCAGCAGTCTTGGGGTAAAGAAGGGGGAAGAACTCTGCCTGTTCTTGTATAGCTTCAGACATGATTAGTACTGTATATGTAGGTGACAAAGGGTGGCTGCATGTGATCACAGAACTGCTTTTATGGCACCTCAGAGCCAAGATGAGAGCCACATCTTGCTGTGCATCCTTAACTCTTGACCAGGCTTCAAATACAGTAAGTGGTCTTTTTGTTATTGAGGATATAATTTTCACAAGTCTTGCATGATGGTTTTGAATAGAGTGTATGAGCACAGAAGTCTACAGTACTAGTAAGCTGCCTGGATGACATTACAGGATTGCTGATACAAACTTTTCTCACAAAAAAAGAGCACTTCTTGAGCAACCTAGATTCACAGGTGACTGACTATCCCAAAGCCTATGAATTCTTAGAAGCTGAGAGTGAATGCAATAAAATTCACTGTGCTTCACACATGCATTCCTTGAAAGTGGCAGATGTTGAGATTTTGAGGTTTCTTTGTCAAGATTTTGAGGTTCTCTGTCTAAATCGAAACTTTGTTTCAACTGAACATGTCTTTGGTCTTGCCAAATTCATTTTAACCATCGTATACAGGATATGAAATGCATAAATCTAGCATTGGATCCTGGAAAATATCTCTTTCAGATCTGATGACAATCATATACCAGAGAATAGTTTCATCTTCCAATATGCTCTTTAACTGGATAGGTCCATATGTGAAAATCAAAGGAAAGATGAGTCAGGTTTTGTCACATGTTTCAATGTCCCCAAAGTGTGCTAGAAAACCTTGATGATTCATCACTTTGCCATGGGTATAGCAATTTCGTCACATTGCAGAAATCATCAACTGAAATGAAGGTAATGAGCCCTGGCTGTTCAAGGGAATGCCATATTTGAATATGAGTGTTTTAGGTTGACTGTTGTAGCCGAACACATAAATGTGATTTTGTTCTTTCCCAAATGACTTCCATCATTTTTGCTAAAATGACTATCATTTCCAATGTCACCAATACATTTTCTGGTGACATGTATTGAATGACCTCATAATATACAGAGTGTCCAGATGAAGGACTATCACAGAGAAGGGTTATAATGGTGACATAGAATTGTTCAAACATGCAAGATGTCAGCTGGTTCCTTATCAACAGCTGTTGCCATGGTAATGGTGCGGGTGCTGTTAGCTGCTATGATGGTGTTGGCAATGGTTTTCATCACTTCATTCAGGTCATTCACTTCACTCTGAACAGTCCTGGAAGAAGCAGTCAGAAATTCACAGGATTATCAAACTGTTCACATCACCACTTTGGAATAAGTCAGTGCTTTCATCCAATTTTAAAAGCAAGAGAACTAATATGAGATCTCAATTCCATTTCTTGCTGGTTTTGAGTACTATTACAAAGTGTTGTTACAGTAATCATTTTTACAGATCTGCAAAAAATTCAAACCTGCAAACAAATTTGTGATGATATATTTCTGTGCAGAAGCTTGAGTGTACGTCTAGAGTAAGAAAAAAACAAACCAAGTTTCGCTGTATCTATGTGACATAATGATGTCATTTTTATCCCCCTTCTCCCTCCACTTCATATTAGGAGCAGTTCCTAGGACAGCTCAATGGGAATAAAGAAGTTATCCTCATATCATGCTTCTGCAGCAGCACTGCTCTGGGCAATCTCAGGATTAATACAACTACATTAGCTCCATTTGCAGTCAATTATTATTATAGTAAAATGCAGTCACACAGAAAAATATTTCAAACAGTAAATTGATATTATATATATATATATATTATATATTTGTTTATATTATTGGTATAATCAAGGAAACTTCTCACTACATCATCGCAATGCTGATCACACACTTTCTGTTGTATGCATTTCAAGTAAAGGTAACAATATGCAGTTCCTAACCTCCATGACTGCGCGGATGAGTGAACTGCTGAGGTGTGATAGTCCATCTGTTTTTGTAGGCCAGAGATTTCAGCTCTTAGAGAAGACAAGCAGGAAGACAGCTGATCTAAAGGTCTGTGGACAGAATATTAAATAAGTTATGTAAACAACTGCATTCAAATGACAATCACACAACACCGAAGATATCATTCAGCTGATACAGTAATAATCATCATTTAAATACAATTTTCACTTTGCTTCATTAGTAAAAAATTCTTTCTCACAGATGGGTGAGACCAACAGCAACTACTTCTATATATATTATCGCTAGGAGCAATATCATCGAGTCCTTATCTGTGATGCTCATGTGTAGACTTTAAAAAGAAATTTTTTTTTGTTTTTTTGTTGCGAAATCGATCTGATAAAGAAAAAAAAAGTCAGGGTGTAAACATGCTGCTTGAATTTCTTGCCCCTCGACATTGCATAATGGTCCAGCACAAACTAAATCTTTCCTGTCATTCCTGAGGTATAGCCTGATACCAATAAACTGAAAAGGAAATGACACATGCTGAGCCTTCTCGGTGAAAGAAGCAAAGAAGCATCTCTCGTGTTATTCTCAAACATAAAGGTTTCCGGTTTTTAACTCATCTTGAAGCCAAAATAAATGAGACAGACACATACCTCCATAATGGCAATGATTTAGTCTCAATAAATGCTATGGACAAGTCTCCGAAGGAAGCTTCCAAGGCCAAAAGTAACAGACAACACTTTGAACATCATCAATTGACAACAAAATGTGAAATATCAAAAATCTATCTGAAACAGTTCATAAATATTACAGCTTACTTGCTGTCCAGGGGAGTGACTCTGGTATCCTGAATGAGCTTCTCCACTGCTGCCACATCAAATGGCAGAGGTGGGATAACAATCTTTCTCTCAATGTCAGCTTGCACTTCCTTGTCCGAAGTGTCATTCTCATTTAGTCTCTTGGTCAGCTGAAAGTGGAGACCATACAAATTAAATATCAACAATATAAAAACAGTTCTCACATGACCAATATCCTCAACATGAACATCAATATTATAAGAAAGGATCAGAGCTGTGGCATCCTATTTTTAAAATTGATAAATTCCAAACTTGCCATCTCTATACTTCTGCCAGTCCTACCAACCTTAACCAGATAGGTAAGAAAAGGTTTATGGTCAGTGTATATTTGCCATATGTGCAAAATTCCATCAACATTCTATCAATTACATAGCTTGTTTGTGCTGCTTCCCGATTTCATTCTTTTCAAGGATGAGGTGAAAATTTTGAATTTTATTGTCAGTTCACTGCGGATGCCGTGCAGTGTAAAGCTGTCAAGCACCATGTTAACTAGTAAACCCATAATGAAGTCATCCATTCTCCTGTTCAAAGAGTGGGAGTGCATACAAAATATATCCTGCATGCCAAACAGTTTTATACAAAGAGAGAGCACTGCACTTTTGGACTCTGATCTTTATTATTAATGGCCTGAGGGTATCAATTTACTTTATAATTACATGTAAATTGAACAAAGATATTATTTCCAACTGATATAATTTCCAGAAGGAAAGTTCACCAAGAAAGACAGTATTTTAAAGCATGGCTCACTAGTAATTACTGTGTTCTCTGATCCATGCCTTTACTTCAAATACTGAAATGCTGGACAGAAGTCTTAATAGATTCTCATCGAGTGCACCGCCGCTGATCTAGTGTTATTTGACATTCACATGGACAAGAGGCCTTGAGAATTCTCAAACCTTTGGAACCTTTCACTGATCTATGATCTAGGCAATTCAGTTTGGGATATCCAGGTCCTTTAACCTCTGACCCAGGATTAACTCACCTTATGATGCTGAATAGAAGCCTTGAGGGCACCCCGGAGTTCGTTCACCTGGGACCTCTGTTGAGTCTTGTCTTGTCGGAAGTTGGCTAGCTCTGCCTGGAGACTGTCAATCTCAGACTGTTTCTCCTGGACACATTTGAAATGGAAAAATACATGATTTTTCACATTATACAAAAATCTCTTTCTTCAGTATATAGACGCACAACCATTTGTATTATTTTCCAAATGACCTGCTCTAATCCATATCACCCTTTATACTATATGCTCATATGGTATTCTTATACATTATCCCTACTGATGTGTTACGGTTGTATATCAATAATTGTCATCTTGTATACACACCTGCTTGTCGTAATTCAATGTTTGAAATAAATATTGCCTTAAACTGTCAAATATTAAGGCAAATTTAAGCAGTATATATTACATGCACACTCCATTTTATAGACGGTGAATTAATGTTTCACCTACTGATAAAAGACAGTAAAGTTCTATACACTGCTCTGATAGTCAGTCTTCTATAGCATGGTCACACCACATAAGCAAACTGAGATGGTCTCAAGTATACAACAGTACTCATTAAAACTATGTGGACAAAGCCAGATCATGAATAAAAAAAACCTTAACATTTGTGCATATTCTCAGAGACAAAACTTTGATCAAAGAAATATTTGTGTAATAATACAAGGATGAAACGGAGCACTGACTTATTGAAATCAAGTTGGATAAAGTGGAAAGTGCTCAAGAAGACAAATGCAGAGAGAAAATGAAAGAAGGAAAGAAAGTGATGTGGTGGGAATCGAACCCGCGACCTCTGCGTCGGCACCCATCGCCTTGCCGTCAGTTCGGAATTAGGTAGACGTCTATACACAACCACGCTGCCACTCCAAAAAAAGTGGCTTAGTGGCCGGGGTCTTTCCCGAAGCCGAACAGAAGACTAGCAGTCATAGCGCTAGGCACGAGACTCACATACACCACAAGCCCTCCCGCCCCCCTCTTCAACCAAAGGCCGTTAGGCTTCATTTGGTAACTCAGCAAGACAAACACTCAGACGTACACACAGCATTAAACATAGTGAACAAGAAAGGGTCGTTTCATTTAGTGGTGACATAGGTGTAATAATACAAGGATGAAACGGAGCACTGACTTATAGAAATCAAGTAGGTAAACTTGATAGTATTAAAATATGATTATAAGAAAGTAATGTTTCATGAACTGGAACTTGTATCACTCTAAACATTAACATTTACTGACACTAACCTGCAGGGAAGCCTTGACAGTATTTAACTCCTCCTGGCTTCTTTCCTCTGCAATCCTGATTTGTTCTTGAGCTGCCTCCACTTCTCTTGTCTTCTGAGCACAATGCCACTCCAAACTCTACAGTCATTCCATGAATGAAAGAGGTAAGTAAGACATTATCGCCGTCTTTATTAACATAAAGTAAAAAAAAACACTTTCTCTTGCAAAACTTAACAAAATAAAGAAAAAGAAATTAAAAACATACTTTCTTATTCACCACTCGTCTTACCTTATTATATGGCATGTTGTCACTAGACACACCTAAAGTTATGCTGATCAAAATATTCTGAAAAATAGCCCAGATGACAAGATTCCTTCTCCAAACAGTAAAGATGGCTGACTGATGGCCTCATCTGGCTTTATTTAATGTCCCCTAGGACAAAGGTAGTCATATTTGGAGACTGCTTGGGTCACTGACATATTTGAAAGTCCGCCATTCATTTGTGGCATACTGTGTATTCTTACATTACCATTTGGTGTTTCCTTGGTGCCCTGATCTTGTCCCAGCAAAAGGTTCTGCTTTCAAGATGTCAAGTGCTAGCTGTTTGTAATATGTACTATTTGTTGCATTTCCTCTTCTCCTTAATGGTGCTGTCAGATCTGTGGTCACTGTTGCATTTAAAAGCTTTGAATTTAACAAGCATTTAACATTCAGCATGACTGAGGAAACATTAAAACCAACCTGGATCTGTTCTAGAAGCACTGGCTGTCTTGCCAAGTTGTCATTCAAGTTCAGCCTTACTCTCTCCAGCTCTGCCTCCAGTGATTTGATGTGAGCAGAGCTTTCCCTTGCCTCTGTCAGCTGGCTCTGTGATAGCTGATTAGCTGCCTCCAGATCAGCCATTGCTTGGGTGGCCGCCTGTTGACTGGCTGTGAGATCCTTCCGGAGCTGCTCCAACTCTACCTTGACACTGTCATTATGCTTCTTCAGTCTTTTGTTTTCCATGATCTTGCTACCCATCTGAAGGTAAAGATAGAGAAGAATGCATACTGAAACATAGGGCACACAAAGATAAAAATAAGAATATTCTGAGTGTACAAGGTCATATAATTGCAAACCATATACAACATAAGCAGCTAGTTTATGTTCTATGCTTTCTCACTGTCCACAGATGTACATCCAAATTTTACATTGCGAAGATCCTCAGCCATTTAGCAATAGCAGTCTATGTATATGTCCAACTTCAGAATGTATATGTATTGACAGCTTGAATCTCATGTTAAAATAATTGGAAATTTCCCTGAATTCAAGATCTATGACATGATAAATGAAAATACAGACCATGGGAGTTTAAATGTATGTTTTAATTGCATACGATTTCACTGGATTTTGAAAGGTACAGTAGACCCTCCGAGATAAGACCTTCGTAAATGTTGATAAAAAAGGTCTTAACTGGGAGGGGGTCTTAACTAAGAGGTTCACACTGATATTAGCACAGGATGATCACTAAATTTATGTGGCTATTATTGCATTTATTTACAGTATAACCTGTGATGTAGAGACACAAGAGAAATTAGAATGGTGTCCCTACATCACAAGTGGTCTTTATTCGCAAGAAGGATGTTTTATAGGTGTATACTGAGGTAAACACTGTCTTTTGTGGCTTATTCTTGAAAAAAGTATCATAAATTATCAGGCTCATATCATGAGGCAAGTATGTACAAATGCAAACTGCATGTACAGTATTTTTAAAAATCTAGACATTTATAGATACTCTTTAACCATTTGAATTTCAGCACATTGGAAGCCATTTACAGTCACTTTTATTTGGCCTTCAGTTTAATTGTTCCCGTTAACCCTTTAATGTTTGTAAAACAAAACAGCTCTTGGTACTAAAATAGCAGAGTAGTAAGCTTGCAGCTGGGGCATATCTGTCTTTCTCGTGACAATCTATAAGTTTCTGTGTGATCAGTGTTGATTAAAAACCCTGAAACAGTGCAAGAATCCTGATTTCAGTCTTGTTAATACTCGTAGAATTATAATTACAGTACAGTATAATTATCTTGCCTGTCCTTCCCGTTCCCCCTTTTATCGAGAACCCGATCACGTACAGTCACACTGTTAAGCCCTATCCCCTCATAAGAAATAAAAAGTGGTTGTCCCTCCCCACTGCTCAGATAATAATTATGAGACAATTACCTCTCGCCCTCCCCCCAACCCTTCCCATCCCTTTTTTTTTTATTTGCTGCCAGGCGTGAACAGTGAGTACTACTCACCTCGCGGCGCCGGTTTGTCTGAGTGAGTTCAGGCAAGAGAGAAGAAGACGATAGTCTTCCAATACAGAACCTGCGTGGGTGGCTCACTAAACCAACCCCCCCCCCAACTTGTATTTCTTGACAAGTCATTTGATATGTTTTGGACTTGCTTTCAATGCCCTTTCACAGTTCCGTTTGGCCCACTCAGTAGAGATCAGCTGTTAGGCTTACCGTTCACTTTACTGCAGTTTATTCCTAATCACGGAAATTTTTTTTTTTTTTGACTTCCCTCTCCTTACTTTCAAAGCTAGATTACTGTTGTTTGTGCGGCCTTTTTCTTCTGTGAACAGTATTACGTCTGTGGTGGTAGGCTCACGCGAGACATGATCTTCTTCCCTCGGCTCTTTGATCGGTGTCCGCACTTCATGATCAGAGGGAGCCGCTGATAGGAGTTCAGTTTCAATGAGAAAACGTGTACATAGAACGCAGGGGTTCGCCGGTCGGAGGGACTGCAGAAGACAGGTTTTACTGTAATGTAAAATAACCCCTCCTTGTGACACCCACCCTCTAACGGGAGTTCCTTTCTCTTGCGGTTACTCATCGTTGCAGATCTGTGTTAATGTGTGTAGCCAAGGTCTACTCTAGATAAAACTTATGACCTGTTGCGTCAGTGTCAGCGTTCGTCGAACGAATAAATGACCACACACGTACGAAAAACACAGTGGGGGAGAAAAAAAAAATACCAGAGGCCTAGATAAACCTACCCAGTACCACAGCCAAATCAACAAGGTTTGGGTGGCTTGCGCTGATGTTGTCATGAGGCAGACCGACTGGCGTCAAACTACACGACTACACGTGTTCGAACCATGCGGGCGGGTCGCAATTCAGAGGGGCGGGAGGACTGAACAAAGATCCAGAGTGGGTCGCATGTCGGATTTTGGAAGAAGTCGCAATTCGGAAGTCTTTCATATAGAAAACCCAATCCGTCATGAGATTTTAGGTCGTAATCGAGAGGAAGTCGTAATTGAGAGGGTCTTATCTCGGAGGGTNTCGGATTTCGGAAGAAGTCGCAATTCGGAAGTCTTTCATATAGAAAACCCAATCCGTCATGAGATTTTAGGTCGTAATCGAGAGGAAGTCGTAATTGAGAGGGTCTAAGTCTTATCTCGGAGGGTCTATTGTACAAATTAAATGTTTCCAACAAAGTATTCAATACTTCTGGGTAGAGCTCTAGGAGAAGACTAATGGGCCATGCCCAGCTCTGTCCCTGGCTTGTAAGTTGTTCTCAGAAGCTAACTACTGTCAAGTCTTAAGTTTGTGGGTTCGATTCATGGACCAGGCAGTTTACGGTGTTGTGTCCTTCCCCACTTGAGTGAGGTGTTAATGAGTACCTGGCTTTTGAGCCGCAGAGACCAGCTACAGTGCTGCAACCAGTAATGACTTTGTGATGGATTTTGTTTATAATATGCTGGTAGTGTTATATGTATTATGTGTACTGTTGTATATATACATATCATTACTGAAATGTATTACTTTATACGACCCAACAAAAACATTTCCCTAAGGGGCAAATAAAGGTAAATTTTATCTTTATCTTCTCATAAGACTGCAACTCGATATCAAATCCTGAGCTCTCACCTGTTTACGCAAATCTCTCTGAACCTCCACCTCTTTCTCCACAGCTGCTTCCAGACCAGCTATCCTGTCCAGGAATCTGGTGTCCCGCTGCTCCAAGTCCCGTGAGGATTCCTCCACCGACCGCTTCAGATCCTCCAAGGCTGATTCCCTCTGAGCTAGAGCTGCTTCCAGCTGATGACTGTGTTCCTTCAATTCACTGTTCTTTTGGCTAAGACCTGCAGTACACAAGCATATGGGATTGCCAAACCTGCCCTCATAAAAGCTTTCTACTAATAAGTATGGTAATATACATTACATTAATCACAGACAATCGGAAAGAAAAATGCCCATATATTGTGAGCAGTCTCTCTTCTGATATTCATTACTATGCCCATCAAATAAGTTCTGCTGTTTCAGGACTCTGCTTATTTAAAAGTCAAAAAGCATGGAGAACATGCCTCTGGTTACCCTATAATACTTCCTAGTAAATTTCCTAAAGCAGCTCATGACTCACATTCCACATTATTGCCGCCATCCACTCCTGAACTGCCTATGTGCACTAATACAGGGTGTTGTTTCATAATTGCAGATGTCTACTCAACCCAGTCTCTCAGGATAGGGAATGCTCCTGCCTTCTCTAACAACAAAACTCTTATCTCTCACACAACCATATAACCACACACTCACCCAACACTCTTCCTCTCTCCTTTTCCAGCTCCAGCTCAAGTTCTTGTTTGGCCACCTCTGCCTCCTCCAATGATGCCTGCTGGGACTGAAGTGTTAGCAGAGCCTCATTCTGAGCTTGCAACTTTTGCTGCAATGCTTCAATTTCTGCTGCCTTGCTGGCCTGCAGCTTCAGGAGCTGTTGCTCTAGATCATACTTCTCTTGTCTCTCCGTCCTCAGCTCATTTGTCAGGCTCTGATGATACAAGAGAATTCTTTGCTGAATAACACCATCAGTTACAGATCTAAGCAAGGAGGAGATGTGCCTAGCACCAGGCCTGATCTGGACCACCAAAACCTCCTCGGTTTACAAGTCCGTTATTTCTACTGTTCTTTCAAGAGGAATTCCTATGCAATTTAGTCTCATGCAGTGATGCATCAACCAGTCGAGTGGATTCATTTAATGAACAGTGTCATTTAACAGATATATAGGGGAATGAAAATTATACAATATATTGCTGATCATCTCTACTGATTGTGGAAGGATCTTAACATTTTCATTCCTCAGCAGCACTTTGCAGGCATACCCTACTCTACTGCTTTCAGCTGTTGTCAAAAAGCATGTACCTAAACACAGTTCAGCCACACCAAGTAACAAACTTTCATATTATAGTCTAAAACTTGAAATCAGATAGGCTTATCAAAACGGTTGGAACATTAATTGCCATTTATTGTTTAGAAACAGAATAGCATACAGCTGACATGTCATGTTAACTCAGCAGGTATCCCATTCATTCATTTTTTTATATGAAATTCCCTGACTTTCATGTATACAATGCATTATAAAATTTGGTAGGAAAATAACTACTTTAGACACAAATTACGTGCAAAGACACTTAAAATAAACTTGTTAATGCACAAATGCAGTGCCTTATAACAACAAATCCTAGGCAGTCATTTATGACAGAAATAAAGAAACAAGAAAAAGGTTAAATTCTGATCTTTTTGCTTCAAGACTGTCTCTTTAACTGATGTTAAATAGTTTTCTGTGGCTAAAAGACAACATCCTCTTATTTCAGATAATTCTCTGAAGAGTACCATCTCTGAATTAGTAATAAAAATCAAGCCAAAAAGCAGGTACAGAGAAGTGAGGTAATGTAATTACTATTGTGCACTATCAAGCAAATTGATCTTTGTGTGTATCTGCACAATAAGAAACATGCTGATTTTTGTAGGATGTAAGGAGAAATGGGAGAGTTTCTAGTAAAATACAACAGAAGAAAAAAGAAATTATTCAAGCTTTTGCCACTTCTTGACCATAATACTAAAGCCAACAATGTGAACTAGTGCCCTGTCACTTACAATTGTCATTTAATAGAGTAAGTAATTATGTGTGATAAAAGTAGTTGTTTGAGAGGGCATTTGTCTGGATACAAGACTTATAAAACCACATCATCACTGTCTGGGTCAATTCTCTCTTCAGACTCATGATTGCAACTAATTGCTGAAATGCATGACAGCTTTCTTCTCATTATGTTGATGATCTCAAGTGATCCTGTAAAGATTGAATGTTATCCTTGTTCACCCATCAGGGGTGCACTTATGATCTTACAAAATGGTACTTTCATGTCAAAAGACAGACAAGTTAACGATGGAACAGGGCAAATATGGCTTCTGACCTGCATCTCCTCCATGACACTATCTCTCTCCTCCAGCTGGGAGAGTTCTTCTGACTGTCGGGCGATGCCCAGCTCTGTCTCTAACTGCTGCTTGTCACTTGTCAGCTGGTGGGAGAAGAGACACAAAGTATATCAGGCTCGTGAGTGAAGACAGAGCTAAGCTCAGGAGTATGGGCTGCTATGATTGCGTCAAACAATTATTCTCTGACTAAGAACTGGATACTACAATCTGAAGCAACAAATAAGCAGGTGATTCAATGTAAGACAGGAGAGAGTAAAACTATAACTATTTTCATTCAGTATCTTTTGAACTCCAAGGACGGAAAAAGAATGTAAACTATTTAAATGTCAATGTTATGTAAATTAACTTCTCTCCTCAGAGGTGGGTCTCTGATATGTATAATGACACGCTCATTTCACAGAATTGTAAGATTTGTTTCATATCTTTACTGACATCCTACCGTAAATTGTAAATTCACATATCAGCCCTGTATATACGTCAAATTATAAATGTTTCAGTACAAACTTGGGAAAAGTATCTTACGGAAAGACTTAAACAAAGGCAACAACAGCTAAGCCTAAGCCAAAGATGAATCCTTACCTCCCTCAATTTTTGGTCCAATAGACTGACATTTTCATCATATGCTCTCTGTCTTTCCAGCAGTTCTTCTTTCAGTCTGGCTATCTCTGCCTGCAGCTTCTCTTTGTCTTTTTCCATGCTGTTTGCCTCCTCATCCTCAGCTTCCTCCAATGCACGTATGCGCAATCGCAAATCCTCTATTTCATTCTCATATATACGTATCTTGTCTGCAGGGACACTGTCTCTGGCAACTTCCAGTTTTGCCTCAAGGTCAGACACCTGTGTCATCAGAAGATTCTGCGGAAATGTGGATATGATAATGTAACAGCTGACAGAAAGTGACAAATATTCTTAAATCCAATCACATAGGGTTTACTGAGAAGGAAATTTTTGGCCATAACAACCCTCACTGAAGTTGGTCACACTGGCCACGTCACAGTTTTGTCAGTCTTGTGAAAGAGATCTCCACTGAATGAGTTTCTTCAAGGACAGAACCAACAGAGATTAAAAAGACTATTAAAAAGACTTCCATCCACAAACAAATCATTCTCTATGGTAACAACATATCTGCTCAAATACACCTGGCACAAAAAAAAAAATAATATGGCAAAACCATTCATGTGTATAAACAATGAAGGGAATTTATTATGAACTCAGCTATGTATAGAAAATGTCTGCTTATATTGTGCATAATGACAAAAATCAAAGAGCCAAGGATATAGAATGGCACTTGAACGTGTTAAATTCTTTGTAATTCTTCGTCATCTGAGCCATACATCTTTTGATAATGAATGTATCAATGTACATTTCTAGAAGTGGTCCTTGAAAATACGATTTCTAGACACAGGCAAATAACAGAGATTAAAAAGGTAGAGAGCTGAAATGAAAACATTACTCACCACTTTCTCGGTTTGCTGTGTGATCAAAGCCTCCTTCTGACCAAGCTCATACTGTAGATTTTGAACCTGAGGGGATGGAAAATGACTTTCAGACTGCAAGATGAAAATCTATTATAGCTGCTCTCACAAACTCAAATTCCTAAAAATCAGTCAATTTCTTTGAGCTTGTGTGATGTACAATATTCGAACTTCTGACATCACACTGAAAAGTGGATCATCAGATAAGTTAGCAGTGTTCCTGACCAGCCACAGAATAGTAGGAAGTTCATGTGTTAAAGCAAATGCCAAGACATGAAGCAGCTGTAGAATATTTTCCACAGCAGAATTGAAAGTCACAGGCATAAATCAATAATCTTGATATTAAAAGGGAGGAAAGATAACCATGAGCACTTTTTAATTTTCATGGGTCCAGATGGCGATATACAGACTCACTACAGACCAGGGCAGGTCCTTCCTTGAGACCACTGCGTACTGAGGTTCTCAGGTTCAGACATTTCTAGGATACTTGTTGCTTTGTTGCTTAAATTTATCCACTTCTTTCTACGCTGGTCTCCAAACATTAAATATTTCAAGCCTTGATAAAATCAAGGATCAGTGTGGTCATATCAGGAATAGTTGGCATAGTTTATGTTATATTGAGATTCGGCATGACACTGTGCAGTAAGTGTTGACAAAGAAGAAGGTTATGGGCTTTATCAGCCCATAAACTTAACCAATATGTCACCACCAACTTAATCACAAAGTGAAATCGGCCTGTGGGTAATCAAAGATATTCATAATAAGCAATTAACCGGTTATCTGATGGCATGAATCCATTAAAAATTGGAAAATATTTTCTTCTTTGTCATGTGTGATCTCACCATCACACCTAGGTTCCAGTTTTGGCCTTGGCAATCATGACACGATTAAAGCTCAAGTGTAATCTGTTACAGAAGACCTAATTATGACATAATTAACTTCACTTTTGTTCCTCATGCCCCCTAGTGAAGAATACTAATCCCGGACTTTCACTGTTGCTAAATGGATGTACTGGTACTTGATTTAACATATCTAAGCTGAATAAAATATGCAATGAGCTATATTCTGCCATGTCTGAGGGCCATGATCAATCGAAAGTCACCATAAATAGTTTGTCCACTACTGCACCAAATCCAGATTTACTGATTAACATGATCGATCACGCACAGTGTAATGAAAATTTCATTTCCTGGAACTCACCTGAAGCCTTAGTCCATTCAATTCATCCTCCAGCTTGGTCTTCTCTGCCTCCAGCCCATGATGAACTGCTGATTGGTCATCAAAGTTACGAGTCATGGCATGCACACTCAAAGACTTTACTTCCAGCTCATGTTGAGATCGGTCAAGTTCCTCCTGTCACAAGAAAGCAGGCCTGGGTTATGACAGTGGATCATCAGTTCCTAAGAGTATGTCTAATTTGTAGTTAAAATAACATCCTGAGCAAATTTTTGACAAACATCGGATGTCTCATATATAAGCCCTTACTGCTTTCATTTGAACATCTGCTATTTGAACATGAAGGCTAAAAAATCTCTTATCACTGAAAGTGAGGCTAAAGTTGGTCCACAAAATACTTTATTCCCATTCTGCTGTAATGATTCAAGCTAAGATGTTATCAAAAAAAGAAACATATTGACCAAGGAAAGCAAGTGGGCCCCAAAACTGTAGCCCATTATGGCCTTTCACAGGGCTTCCATAAATGGAAATTTGTGAGGAACAATGTCAGGCTGTTTGATCATCCTCTAAAAAAACCACCCATATATGCTCTTATACCTGTTGCTACAGCGATGGGTTAACCATCATAAATGGACATGCCTTCCATATCATGACGTCACTTCTGGACCAGGATATTATGCCTGTAATAATAGTAGTACAACACAATTTCATGAAGCTCCTGCTAAACAACTTTCACAGACCTTACGGCAACTTTCTTTAACCTGCTTTTGCTGACATATTATCATCTGATTTTCCAAGTACGAGCTTGGAAATCTCTATGTAGTTTTAAACATCTACGGAATTGAGGAAATACAAACAATGCTATTCATGCTTATTTCAACAAAGCTATACTGCTTTTTCAGTGTGGTCATACCTGTAATTTCTCCTTTTCAGTCTTGGCTTGGTCAAGTTCAGTTTGTCGCATGTTAAGCTCTTGCTTCATTTGTTTGAAGCTTTTCTCAACCTGACAAAAGAACAATGAATTAACAATTAATGGGGCAACAACAGACCAAAAGGATCGGCTAAATGCTGATTAATTAAAGTTATTATACAAGTATGATTGATCAAATCAAACTTTTGGAGACCAGGCAAATTTTCCTATATTCATACTGATTTGAATTACATGAAATGGGCCTTAATTTTTTTCAGTTTCATTTAAGGGAAGAAATTAACTAAATGAACAGGCAAATCAGAAGAAGAGGAATATAAAGTGACGAAGTGAATAAATATTTTAATGACAGCAGTGCTGAAGAAAGGAAAGTGAGCATTTGGCTCAAAAGGCCAATGCGTTGTTTGCTTCCTTCTCCTTTGAGGCCATCATCTGCAGAGGAAACAGGCAGACAGTTTCTACAAATAAAGACAAACAAACTTTAAATATGCCTTTGACAAATTAATGTTTAAATGCTTAAGACCAAGTCTGACATAAACATATTTTGACCAAAAACAAACTTGAACATGAAGTGTTGCCAAATATTTCACAGCCTGAGGTCCAAGGTATTTTCTTTTACACACATTGTTAAAGTCTTCAGCTAACCTGTTTTCTTTCCTCCAATTCACTTCACTCTCTACAGCAAACAAAACTACATAGTAAACACCTCATTACCTTTCCCATGTCAGCTTTAAGCACTTCCAAAGCCTTGTCTACTGAGGCCTTCTCCTGCAAAGCTGACTTGAGAGCAATCTCTGTGGAGGCTTTCTCTTCCTTGAGAGCCAGGATCTCACTGTCTTTCTTAGTCAGGTCTGACATGACGACCTGAAGCTGGGATTCCATCTGTGCCAAACAAACACAAGACTATAACTGTAGCAGTTGTACTGTTAGATATTTCAATACTTAGCAAGCTCACTTTAGATGTGACACCTCAGCTTGTTTATTAGTTAAATTGAGCCATTAAAAAGTATTCATTTTTTTCAAGATGACCCCTTATGAACAAAGGCACACCGTCAACATCTCACCTCTCCCTGCACAGCCATTGCATTTTTTTTTTGTCATCATCATTATTGTCATCATCATCATTTTCAAAATGACAGAGACTCTCAACTGTAACATGAAAATATTTAATAAAATGTTCCAAGTTTTCAGATAAGTGTCCTTCTTCAGGCAATGAAGAAATAATGAACACAATTTATCAGATGAAGCATGATACAAAGGGAGATGACATCAAATTCAAATAAATGACAGAAATAAAGGGGCAGAAACAAGAACTGAACTCACAACAACTGGGACAGCAGGATCATCATCATCACCATTTAAACCAAATATATCATCACCACCAATGCCACCACCAGTATCATGTTTTTGGCCTGTCTGAACACTTTCTATTGGCATAATTCCAGATTGTATAACAGAATGCCCTCTCAACTCTTAAGAACTATCAAAAATGACAACAATATCAAACCCTGGATAACAAACACAGGAATACAACTTGTTCTGCTGCTCTAGTTAGAGATCAGGGCAATACAACATGGCAGATTGAAGCTTCTAATTGCATGAAACATGCAGAAAATAATAAAGCTCTCAGAAATTTCCCTTGCTCTATGATGGCTACTTTGACACACATCATATTGGTCTTCACATCAGTAGTGACTGAAGAAAATATTCCAGTATCCAGTGAAAAATGCTGCGAGAAGGAGAAACATATCCCACCTGTATCAACTTTTGTTCCATCTCCTCCAAAGCTCTCTCCTTTTCTGCTAAACTCTCCTCTGTCACAGCCAGTCTCTTCATCACATCCATCTGTCCTGTCTCCATGGCAACCAGCTGCTCATGTCGTTTCTTTGCGTCTGTGTGAGCTCGATCAAGTTGATTCTCAAGGTCATGAGTGGCTTGTTGCAGCATGGTTAAACGAGATTTCTCCTCCTCCGCAGTTGTGACCTTATGGAAAATGGTGCATATTTAGACAATCTAATCTTATTGCACAGGTGCATTTTCTCATTAATCAAACTGTGTTTTCTTGCCAATCAAGCTGTCTTTTCAGGAAAATATACTCCACAAAAGCATTTTCTAGATATTCTTCCCACAGCTGAATATTAAGTTGGAATCCATAACAAGAAATTCAGATCCTTTAGGCAGTCATGGCTATAACTTCAGTTTTGAGAAAACCAATCTCTCCAAATATGCTATGAAAAGTTTTTGATGTAATTAAGCCTGTGCTATTCACTTTTCACTTACTCCACGACTTTGTTTTCCAGTCATGTCTGTTTATAAAAAACTATAAGCATTATCCAGTCATTCGCTGTTTCAAGCTCATCCTAAGGCTATAGCAAATATGGGTTCGTTGCAGCTGGCTAAGTGGAAAGGTGAATGTCATACAAATAGTATTACTGACTGGACTTTCTTCAGATTTAACTGTAGTTAACCATGTAGCCAGTTGCTGAATTTCAAATTCTGTGTACCAGCTTCTTTGGCACCACATCCTCTCCATAGCATGTTCAGAGTGGCCTATTTTAAAATAACTTGTTAAAATACTTTCAGTTTAAAACTTGCCATGATTTACTGACTTTACCTGATGATTAAAGGTGTCCTCATACAACTTCCTTTCACGCTGTATTTCTAGAAAAGCTGCCTCTCTCTCCATCATGTCAGCCTGTATGCCTTCCAAGTGCCTGGCCAGGAGCTCCTTGTCTCGCAGTGCCCTCTGTTGAGTCTCAGACAGATGCTGTCTCAGCCTTGCTGATTCTGTCTTCAATCTCTCCACAATGGTACCATGAGATACTGCCTGACCCTGAGGCATATAAATGACTTTATTAACAGCTGTTTAAAGGAAATAACAGAAACTGTCTGTCATTATTTTCCCAACTTCTTTGCTATTGCAATACTGTAACTGGTAGTAAAGGAAATAGGACTTTGCAGAGCAGAACAGTAACAATAAAATAATTCTCTTTAAGGAAATTAACTTCATTATGCGGAGTTTTGACAATCTCCCCCCCCCNGAGGACATGGCTCTCAAGTATCTTTCTTTTTCTCTTTGGATGGGATCTGAGAGAATCTGAAATCCCAAGCTTAGAGTTTTACTCCACAACTTTACCAAATGAATCATTCAAGTTCAGTGACATCACTGGAAAAGCTGGATTGGATTTTTTATTATATTTTACTACCTAAGTAAACATGAAATTGAGAATCAACTGAGGTGAGCACAAACAATACATGCTGTTCTCACCATCTCATACAATTCAGGTGACCAAATATTTGACAGGTGGTCAAAAAAGAGAATATTTGTACACAAATATTTACAGGGGTCAGACAAAGGAATAGCCAATGTGTTATGTGCCATCCTGGACTGAAAAAAGAAATAAAAGACAACACATTTCCCAGATTTCATGGACATGACGGAATTACAATGCCAACATCACATCCTTTACCTGAGACACTAAGCACTCCTACAAATTCCACTTTGACCAACACAGCAGAATCTGGGCTATATCATATTACTGATAAAGATGTTTCACCAACTTTTACTGGATTACATTAATAAATTACAATATTTAACAACATCAGTGCTCCCAGCTGAGAAAGTGAAACATTTTTACAGTCGAGCACAGAAAACTCGAACACACTAATCTCGAATTCACAGAAATGTCGAACGCTGTTATCAGCCCCTTTTAAATGCCTCTATTTTCTTTGTATTATTAACACGATTTTCTCAAACTCTCAACACACATTTCTCGAACGATTTCATCATCATCTACCCGATCTCAAAGCGGCGAAATGACCGATAAAGCCTTTCTTTGTCTGGCATTGCTCGTCCCAATGTTGGTGATAAGGGAAAGGTGTGCGGGAGTGCCGTAGTGATGGGCAAGGGATCAAGACAATGCTTTGTGTGGCTCTATTGAATCAGCGGGAGAGGGGTCGTGTAGTGATTGAGCATGCAGGGCGACCTGGCGGGTGGTGGACTAGGTCAACACACGCTGCGATAAATTGCGTCGAACATGACGCGATGCGCACATAGTGACGTGGCGGGGCGATAGGTAATAGCAGACTGCCGCTCCTAATTTCTTTCTTTTCCTCGCATAACGTCGAACACATCAGGATTACACTTACGCACCGAAGTTCGATTTACTCTACGGAAATCGGGTGATTTTCGTCTTCTGTTCATTAAATTCAGATAACTTGGATTATATCTGTTAAAGTGTTTGTTTGTCATGATTTAACGTGAAACATCGGAAACGGGGAAGGGAGGTAATTCTAATTATGTAAGGATCAGAGCAGATTAGTGTCGTGTGGTTATCTCCCCTTACCAGTCCCTTTAGTCCATGGTAATGGTGAAAATATTGCCGTCACGGGAATCTCGAATTACGGAAATCTCGAACACTTTTTTTGATCCCGGAGAAATTCGAGTTTTCCGTGCTCGAGTGTATTTGTCCAAATGGCAAAGAACCACATGCACTTTCATGTTGCAAGTTTTTATGTAACCAAGGAAAGGGAACCAGGACATGAAAATAAATTTTAACAAAATCAGTTTTATATAATCATCTATCAAATTTATGTGTAGAGGTTGCAGGACAATAGAATCCCTCTAAACAACATCTGCCAAGTCATTTCTCCTACCTGTAGGACGGTAAGCTCCCTCTGCAGCCTGGCCCGGACATCATGAGCTGTCTGCAATTGTTCTTGGTACCACTCCTTAGCCTTAACCAAAGACACCAGATCATTTCTAGAAGTGCGTGCCTCTGTCTCTGCCTCCATCTTTGCCTGTATGCTGGTCTGTACTTCTACATACAGCTCAGCTGAGAGAAAAGTAGAAAGTCACGGATGGAAAGACAATGTAATTCACTCATACCCTGGTCAGTACATGTGCAATGGGATTACGCATCATAACACAGTACCAAGCACATCGGTAGTCAAGGAAGAGCGCACTTTTGCTGTGTGTGTATGAAATTCCCTTGTTTTTTTTTCCATTTGTGGGTGATTGCGTGTGTTTGTGTGTGTGTGTGTGTGTGCGCGCGCACGCACATGCATCCGCATGGCGAGCTGTGAGTGGGCATATATATGCATGTGTTTGTGGCCATCTATGTGTTTGCGTCCATTTCTATGAGTTGGCATCTCCCTTCTGATCTTAGGAGCACAGTCTTCATATACAATCTTAAGTACCTCAGACTGGAGCCCATGCCCTCTGCCAGACCTGAGACTCCTGCTTTCCAAGTGCGCATCAGTATGGGTGTCATAATTTCTGTTTGTACCTTTTTATTTTTCCATTGTTACAAAGAAAAATTTCACTTTATGGGTGAATAAAATTATCCTTATCCTCATCACTTGGTCCAACTCAATCATTCTGACCTGCTAATTAGTTAACACTTGGCTGAGTCATGATTACAGAAAACATGAAAACTGTGGTGGATGTGGAAACAATCCACATATAAGAGTTTAGTGTTTAAATCTACTACTATGACCTGCAGAATCTGCAGTATTCTGGTCATCACACTACTCATAAAACAGTAACCAAACATTCCCAAAATTTCACAAATACATAATTTTTTTTTTTTTTTGCAAATCTAATTGGATATTTACCATAAACACTCCCAGGGGAGAAACTCACCAATTTTATTTTTCAGTGCTTGTATGTTCATGTCCTTGGCCCTAACATCATCTCTCATTTCCTGACTTCTCACCTGAATGAAAAAACATCAGTTTTTATGTATCTATCATAAAGATTAAGATAGATGATTTGGATGCTTATATATGGATGATTATCAGCATTGTAACCCGAAAAACGAAAAAAGCACCATGGATTCATCCATAGAGACTACATTACACAGCCAATTCTTCTTCACTACCTAGTACAGACCAGGTTTTGTGCAAAATTAACCTTTAGAGTTCAAACTAAACATATTCCTCTTCTTTTACCTTGTATTAGTATACAAAATAAATGCCTTTACTATTATTACAACTTTCAGGGTTATTCATGGACCAAAATCCACAGGGTTGTAGGAAAATATTTAAAAACATTTCACATGTTAAATCGATGATGTGACAGAAGTGTTGAGACCATGACTTCAGTCTACTCACCTGAAGTTTATTGGCTGTATCTTGTGCCACCTGCAACTCATCCTGCAGGGCACGGACTTCTTCCGCCTTCTCTGACAACATACGGTTAGCATCCAGGATGGTCTGCTCCAGCAGCTGCCTTGATGATCTCAGCTTCTCCAACTCTGTCCTCATATTCTTGTCCACACCACCAGCTTCCTCAATAGCCAGTAGACTTGCCAGTCTGGTCTTCAGAGTGGCCAGTTGGGCCTGGAGTTCAGCTCGTTCCTAACATTCAAGAGGACCAATACACTTGTGCAAGCATTCAGGATATATCTTCATGCCATATCTCTTTTTCTCACATATAAAACTCACTCCAAAATTTGACACAGCCAAAATCTTAATGAAGATGAGAAATTCAATGTTTCAGTTTTTACAAGCTTTTTTTTTTTGTCCAAAACTTTCCCCCAAAATCTACACCGCTGCTCATACACATCTGAAAAGGTAAATATTGCATTTCCGTGCGAAGGGTAAACCTTTAAACATTTCATGGTTTTTTTCCTCAAGATCTATATATCACTTGCCATATGTGTAATTTGGAAAGCTTGAATGCTGACTATTTTCATCAGTGTACCCCAGAAGAAAATTCATGCTGAGAAGAAAATTTATGATGAGAATACAATTCATGAGGGACCAGAGTAACTGCCTGATTCATAGACCAGGGCAATGCTAGTCCTTTTTCTTTTAAAAAAGATAGGAGGTGAGGCAAAACGAGTTGTCAGTTAACTCCAAATGGATACACGCTGAGAGTTGACTTGCAAAGTGACTGAAGGTGAAATCCTGACAAGTTCCTCATTTCTTCTAGGTACTCGGAAGAGCGCTACATCCAAGTATCAGTGCCATCCTACTTAGTTAAACATCCTAAAGAATTTTTTTTAAAAATGGAGACAGCCATGGATGCCTGCTTCTCACATACTCTTCAGGGATTACTCTCCCAATCAATTTCAGGTCCTAATTTTACAGTATTTTCCTAAATCTAGAATCATACCATGTAGCTGAGATTCACAACGATTAAATCTAAGTTTCTAGGCTTACAATGGCAATGGCACAGTAACAGTAATACAGCTCACCTGAAGCATAGACTGAGACTCCTCGGTCAGAATCTCCAGTTGCCCTTGCAGCTTGGCTTTCTCTTTCAGGATTTCATCAAAACGTTTCTTGCTAAAGGGTGTTATTGAAGGAGAATCCTCTCCTGACACTGCTGAGTGGAACAGGGCGCTTTGGTCTCCTGTTGAGTAAGCAGGACCCTGAGCTTGGGGAGATATGAAGGGTGAGGGAGAGATCTGCTGAGCTGGTGTGCTCCTCTTCGAGTCTGGTGTGGAGAAATCTGATACACTTCCAAATGGAGATGAAAAGGAGACAGAAGTGATGGAGGATGAAGAAGAAGTTCCTGTGATTTGACTGGATGATTCTGAAGCAGTGTCAGAAGCAGCAATTTTCTTACTGCCAGGACTTTGCCCTTTGATTTTCTTTGGAGATTTCTTATCAGAGCTGGGTCTGGTTTGTGCCTCAACAGCTTTTGTTTGTTTCTTCTCTTGCATTTTGGTTGGACGAGGAGGAAGAAGCGGGATGGAGGTATATGCTTCCAAATTAATAGGTTTTATTGGTGGGAGTGACTTCAGAAACTCTTCTGATTCCAGTTGATAGTTGGTAGAAATACCAGCAGCTGCTAGTGGAGCCTGTAAGTATTTCTCCATCTCCATTTCACTGGAGTAACTTGCTTCACTGATAGTGTCAGAAATATCTCCCTTTGCAACTGATGGTGTAGAGTCTGGCATGACTGTTTTAAAAGCAGAGGGTGCAGATGTCACATTCACTGATGCAGAATGATTCTGACTAACATTTAGGGCAGTGGATATAACATTCACACCAGAATTAACAGACTGCTGCGAGTGGGATGAAGGCATTGAGTTAACATCTTTTACAACCTTGGGCACTGGGCTGTTTTTCACACTTAACTTATTTGAGCTGAGCTCTGGGCTCTTGGAACCTGAAGAAAACCATGGACTGCTTTGTGATTTTTCTGTTGTAATTTCTGTGGGGATAATTCTCATCAGTTCCCTGGGACAGTCACTTCTATGCTGCTCCTCGAGCATGATGGGAAAAAGCTTTGTAGGGCTGTCTGTGTCTGCAGGCTGTGAAACTGCAGTCACCTCCTCCTGCAGAAAATAAGGAAAATTACTGAAATCATCAGGCATCATTTTAATGCTACCTTCACTTTTCTGGCTCCTTAGGGCTTTCATTTAAGACTAATATGTAAAGGCCATAGACCTAAAACACGCTTTGCTATGGAAAGCAGAAAGAAGTAGACCAGTTGGAGCCAAACTTGCTAAATCCTATGTTTGGTCAAGAAAGTTGAACAAAAAATTCCACACAAATTACTTGAAGCAAATAGAATATGTACAAACATATTCTTAACAAACTAACATTTCAGTGGTATTCTCAGATCCGGGTCCATTTTTTATTATCACTGAAGTTCTATGCACTATCTATAATAGTAGATAACAAAAAGCAGATGAAGATCATCATTATCAGCTGTAGGAAAGGCGTGTTATTAACACACATCATGACGCATAAAATTCACTGTAACTTACTGTTCAAAGCCTATTGTTCAAACATGCATCTTAGCATCCATCTCCATTAGCTGCCAATAAGTTAATTCTCTCCCCCATCCCTAAGAAAAATCACCAGCATCATCTTAAATCCTTCCCAAAATTGTAACAAATCTTTGTAAGGCTTCTCTTCATCCTTCAACCAGAGGCTAAGCTACACTAAACAATAAAGGTGAACAATTCCACTGACATGAATCATAGATGTAACTGAAAAATGCTGCATAAAAATAAAAGTCGGATTTGTATTACTTAATACAGTAGAACTTCTAACCTGATGATCTCAGATTCTATAGGAACAGCTTTAAAATTAAACATCATCCAGTAAATTTAGCATAGGAGTATGGAAGTTGAGGGTAGAGCTTTTGCAATAAGGCTGCAGGGAATTCAAGATCATCAAGTTCAAGACTCTGCGGTTCTACTGTACATTATCAGAATCCTGTTAGTTATAAACATCTCCAATGGGAAAATTCATCATAAACTGATTTGAAGACATAAAACAAATCCACTGGCTCTTATGATAAAGCATAACATTCGACAAAACAATTGAGAGAGACAGCTAAAGTGAAAATATATAAATAAAATAGTGAAAGATGTGTGACACTTATGAAAAATATTTCACTATTAACAAGTCACCATCAGTGATAACAGTGTTATCAAAAATAATTCAACAATTATTACAATGATACATAAAACAAAATTTAAAAACTCAGCTCAGAGTTTACATACTGGTCTCATGGGCGTGGGTGTAATAGTGGGTGAGCTGGTAGATGGTTGGGGGCTTGAGTCCCCGACTTTCATCTTCCGCTCAGCTTCAGCCACAATTTGTGCCACTACATCAGGAGAGACTGGGGTCAGATTTTTGTTGCCTGAAATTTAAAAGGCAGAAGAAACAGTATCTCAGAATACTGCTAAGAAAAGGCAATCAATCAGTCTTTAAGGCCTTGATCAACAAAACCATATCAAATTTGTTCATAATGGTAGAGAGAGTGCATGCTCTCCATGTTTCATTTCATTTTTACCTTCTTTCATCAGTTATCGCACTTTAATTGCATACTGCACTGATTATGGATAGATATAAACATGCCATAAGCTTTTAACAAAATTAAAATCTTATGACAAATGTCAAGCCAGCAAAATCTGGATATGGCACAGATTAAATATTTAGCTGCACACAGGCATTAAACAAAATCCGTCAATGCAATATTTTTCTCAATACTGGCAATCAAAAATTGACTCACATATTGCATGACTTCCAAAGCATTTTGAAAAGTCATTCAAGTTCTGTTTGTTAACTTAATCTTTAGTCTCGCTGGTTGCCAATAAAAATGGGGCAGTCATCCATATCTCTTACCTATGACAGACCACTGCAACCTCAGTGCTTCTGCAACAGTTTCAAAACTGTTATCCTCTGCTCCTTGTCCATCACTTTCATCTGTAGACTGTTCTCCACTGATGCCTTCTGCAGCCACAGCGGACTGAGAAGGAAGGTCTGGCTGATTAGACATTGCTACAGAAGTAGAAGGGATGGGTGTGGATGGGGAAGTAACAGTGCGTGCCACAAAGCGATGAGAACGCTTGCCGTGTTTGGTGACCGCTGAGGTGTTTGAAGATATCTGTGCATATACAAAGATTTGAAATAATGAAAATCCTGAATAGCTCTACATATCAGTAATTGGAATCAAATGATATACTGCTACTATTGTGAAATAATACATCATTTTGAGCACATTTTTTTTCAAATGAAATTCTCCTATTTCATTAAATTACTTCTTATTATTATCAATGCATTTTCAATATTACAAGGTTTGATGCAGTTCTACTGTAATCTATGTGTCAAAACATCACTCTTCAGTACTGTGTAATATGAATTGTTGCAGTTTGATTTTCCTATGGGTGCTTAAAATACCTGTTGAAGAATGTGGAGCTGGTTCCTGGTCACAGCTGTTGAGTTGAAAGCTGAATCTATTTCCCCTGAGGGGACCAAGGAGTCTTCAGGATGAACTAGAAATGAACGATGTGGTGGACTTCCCTGCACTGTGTCACACCAGACGGGCTGGTGCTGGATGCTACTGCTGGTGCGGCCAGTGGGAATTCCCCTGCCGGTGGTTTGAATGGCAGTGGTTGTAGGGTAGGTATAGTCTGTAGACAAAATGACCAAATTTTTTGTTGTCCCATGCATGAATCTGAGAGCCCACAATTTTGTAAAATTTAAGAAAAAAACATGCCTGAAGATTAAATTATAGGACTAAAAAAAATTAAGAATACCAAATGAAAACAAATCTTTTTGAGGCTTATGGTAAACTTTGAAATATTTCAAAGACGACAGATGTATCATTTACGTGTAAAGTCTTGACAATATCACTTTTTTTCTAAAATAATGTGGCTGATCAAGTTCATGCATAGAGCTGCTGCTGCTGAATATACCTTTTCATAAGAATGTGACCACTGGTATTGCAACTGTTGCTGAAAACTGTTCTGCTGTAACAATTCAAACTAAAAAGGACTTTTACTTTTGTTAAAGATCTCCTTCTTTCAGAAATTCAAATTTACTGCTTGCTGCAACACTTCCATGACTGATGTAGCTCACAAAAGTGCTAAGGGGTGTGCAGCAGCAAAGTGTTAAAATATTGTTATTCTCTAGCAACTTAAAACTATTCAGACCTTTCCAGCAATACTGCACAGTGTTGATGTTGTACGCAGTCAGTGGCAGAGCCTGGTTGGAATGCTGAAAATTGGTCTCATAGTTGATGACATTGCTGAAGCAGTCAAACTCTGAGGCATTACTGGAGTCATCATTGGAGGTCACCTCATGAAAGGTCAAATCAAACGGCTCCATAGAATGAGCAGCCTGACATTCACATCCATTACCATGAGCTTCAACATGTATGGGGCCTGTAGGAGAAATTGGACAAAGGGTATGAATGAATAACTTTTGCTATCAAATTTTGAAGACATCCAACATACTCTCATTGAACATGATTGTCTTTGTCAATACTGAATATTAGCAATATCATCTCCTCACACTCACACATCAAAATTGCCTAGATCTACCAGGTACCTCTATGTCCCCACTCAGCCACTGACAATACACTCCCCACTGACCCCAGCTACTCTTATTACATTCAACAGTCCTGTGTCTGCACGCAAGCAGAGTGCGCTCTTAGGATATTTTTCTATTAATAATCTTTATTTTAAAAAATGTTTGCTACCCAAGAAAGAAAACGGCAAAGAAGAACCCTCCCTCATCTTTCATCGCCGTCAAAGCATATTATCTTGATCCCAACTTTGAAAAACGGATTCTGGAAGACCAGAATGTATGCAGATAAGGTCATAACATGCTAGTCACAAACTTTGAATTATACTTTCATCTGAAGTCATTAATCATGTGTGCAAAGTTGTCACTCCTGTAGAAGTGTGAACCTGCCTAATTTTGTGATATTTTCATGTAATCAGTAGTCTACCTATCACTCCTGTACTGCCAAGAGTGGAAACTGATATAAGGTTTTAGTGAAAATTTCATAGGAGCCAAT
Source organism: Ellobium chinense (assembly GCA_033807755.1). Taxonomy (NCBI): domain Eukaryota; kingdom Metazoa; phylum Mollusca; class Gastropoda; order Ellobiida; family Ellobiidae; genus Ellobium; species Ellobium chinense. Next base: position 3,763,593 of record JAWQUT010000019.1, on the reverse strand, counting down.
TTCTAAGTTTGAAGCCCATGCCTGCCTGTTGGAAACGAAGTAAATGTGGAAAATGTGAAGTAAATTTGCCAATCTGTCCACTATTAAGACTGTCTTCTTGTAGTTTTATCATTTGAAACTTTGAACTGCAGTAATCTGTATGGATTACAAGGATTTCATGAAAATTTCACAAAGTTAGCTGACAGCATGCTTCTCTGAGAGTGCCAGAAAGTCTATGATAACAAGCTTCAATCAAGCTGGCAATGGCCAATTAGCCTAGACTCTAAATGAAGCTGAATGACCATGCCCCAGTCAAATGGGTGTAGGTCTACTGCCGACCGTGGGTGCTGGGGAATAATGTCTCTCGTCACCATTCTGTAGGACTACTCATGCAAAAGTCTTCAAACACAGGTGTTTTTCAAAAATGTATTGCTTCAGCTTCATACCTAGAATAGATGCATAACTTTTCTCCACACAAAACTTGATATTATATTCTAACCGGCCCGTCTAGGCTGGGCGTCAACTATTTCTTTTGTTGACACTAGAAAGGAAAGGAGCAGACATCTCGCGAGAATGAACGTGGCAATTTATAGAGTAACTTCCCTTGTATTCAACGAAACAAAACCTACGCCTACCGGACATAATAATTATTTTAAGTCATTAGACTAGTCCTCCGTACTGTCGCCAAAAAAGAAGCCACAGACTACAATCCAAAATTCGCAAAAAAAGTGTTGTTATGTGTAGATCAGGGGCGTAGCGTCCATGTAATCTATGAATCTGAGATTACCAGTTCATAACAGCCATTATACATTCATTATATTGTTTCCATCTAATACAATTTTACTAATGCTAAGTGCTTTCTAAAATGTTCAAATACCGGTACCTTCATCGTTTTACATGTATTACAGTTGCGTACAACTTACAAGCGTTGGCGTACAATCTTGTCAACACTACTTAAGTTTTTTGCAGTACTAATCTGTGACCCGGTACTCGTCTCGCAGATTCTCCAGCCCCATACGCACAGTGTATTGCATTCGAAAGAAACGTCAACAGAAAAACCATTATTTAGAGTCGGTTAGAGTTAAAAATGAACCAAAGAACCAATCCATTATTTGAGAACTACGTACTTTAAATATAGCCAAAATCTGATAATTGGTTCCGAGGAACCAAATTTGGCAACCCTGTTCCAGAGTTTTCAAGGGACGGAGTATTTAACGAAATTGAACTGACCTTGAATTTCCAAACAATTAGAAAATCGGTTGATCTTAGCTCCGGCTCCCACGCCCAGAGAAAACGGCACCGTAAACATTAAAATATTGCAGAGCTCATGATGATCACAATAGCATTAGTTCATTTTGCTTAAACATGAATAATTTCTAAGACCATTAACCATACAGCTTCTTTTAGTGGGACCAAGAAAAGAGACCTCAATATCTTTTACATTAAGTGTCTCGTCCTGCGCTGTTTGATTGATGTCAACGCTTCTTGACGACAACTTTATTATGATACTGTACATGATATTTTTACAGCATTTTGAATACCGTACTTTGAGGTGACGGTCTTGCGGGAGACTGGAAGTTTTGTTTTTTTTTTGTCTTATTTTTACACGAATACCGACAGCAGTGCTGGTTTTGGGTGAATTTGCAATCTGCTATATCGAAACTGAGGGAGGCTTATTCAGGTCAGTTCTGTAGTCTTTCGTACTGACTTTGTTAGCAGTCTGATGTAAGGGCTATGGATGCTCAGTAAGCTAATTTATAAAGACTGACTGTGGGAAAGAAATTTACAAACAATACAAACATTATGAGCAAACAAAAAATAAATGTATCTATATCTTGCCCCCCCCCNTGCTGGTTAGATGTAAGTGCTAGATTACCAAAAAAATCACCCTCGCTACGCCCCTGGTGTAGATGGCTATGGTCTGGGCTTATTCCTAATAGACTTGTTAAACTTGTTGTACCTGCCCTTTTAGGTGTTTGACGAGTGATTGGATCACTGTGTAGTCGTACAAATTCAAAGAAAATGATAATTTGAAAAGATCTTGCCCCACGTCCCCATTATTTAGCTTCTTGACACCCCAAAGCTACGATCAGCACCGGTGTTAATGGGCAAAAGGCAACAAAAAGTTGTCGTTTTAGCGTGTTCATGGTTAAACTTCTGGAACGGGAAAGTGGCGTTATTGCTCTTTGTCTACAGGATTCATTTCTAGGTACTGGTAATCAACATAGTCCATGAATTTGTGAGTTGACAGATTAGGCACCCGTTCAGGTATGAAGATGCCAATAGCACCTAGCATTTTGGTCTGCAATTTTAAATAGTCTCTATAAAATCCAAAAATTGGCCATGGGGAGGGGTGAAAAGGATTGGATTTTAATTTCAAAGGCTTAGATAGGTGCAAATATATGTGTAGACTCAGAATAGTTGAGGTTTAGTCACTCAAGTATAAAATTTAAGGTTGTTGCTAGGTGGGTAAGGTTACCCTGTTTACTGAGTGAAAAGATCTAAAATATTAGGTTGTCTGCTCTACTGCCTAAGTTCTGAAAACCTAACTGGTTCAGGAGCATTTTTCTTTGTATCAAAATTTGGAGGAAGTGCTAAACAATATATTTGGAAAGTATTTTGACACGGCACCCCAGGATAAGTTAATGAGATGTAACCTAATATAGCCAACAGTGATAAATACATTGGCATCTTCATACCTTCAAAGAATGGAGATAAAAACTAGTCCGACAAAGTAATTGCTACACAAATAGTATTGAAGGATTATGCCGTTTCTTTGGGATGAAATTTAGACTATCGCCTTCACGAAATATCCAAAGCTTTGCAAATTTTGAGCTGGCTTAGGACAGATTTAAATATTATTAATTACCAAAGCAAAAGTATCCCCCTTTCTGACTGGTTTCATGCAGTAATTGCAATGCCCGCCAAGGGCACACTTGGGGCCGCCAAAGATGGGAGCGTAATCTAGAGGCGTCTGAGGGCATAGTCCACCACGAAATTTTCCAAAAAAGAAAGCAAACGAAGCAATATGGGGCCATTTCTCAAGAATGTGAACATTTTCATCAGTATTTATTTGCCTATTCTGAAAGTGATTTCTTTTTTTTTTGTAGGCAAAAAAATAAATCTAACTGGCATTACACTGTTTATAAACTTAATCTAGGTGGGTCCGGGGATATGTTTCCCGCAGGGAAGTTTTCAAAACACAAAGATGGAAAAGGAATAACTTGGGGCCATTGTAACTGAAAATGGGTGAAAATTTTTAGCATGATCTGTTTATTTTTTAAAAGGACTTTCACTAAGGCAAATCAAACATAAAAGATATTCCATGACCTTTAAAGTAAAGATGGCACCATACTCCGCTTAAATCAGCTTAAAAGAAAATAATTCATCAAGATCAACATTCACGTGTAATGTAGTAACCTGTTTACCTATTGTAACCGGGTGGAAAGGCAATACAGTATAGTATTCTATCTCTTATATTTAAAGGGGAAGAAGGTGAGCTTAGTCTGATAATTGTTCAGATGTTACATATTATTTTAAGGAAGTGTGTCACTAGGGATTTTACCAAATTACTGTGAATGATCAATTTTGAGAAAAAAGGCCGAAAAAAACCTACACTAGAAAATTTCTGCCCCTACCGGGGATCGAACAAGAATCTCTCAGCTTGCAAGTCTGAACATGTTACCACTACACTACAGGGACGCTAACTTCACAGCAATTTAATTCTTAAATACTTACTGCCTGAATCGATCCCTATCTTCCACGTGCGAACCTAGTGTTCACCCGTGAACCTAACACACTTCCCGACTGCTCACACTATCACAACAAACGTTAACAGTAGAACCTCAACATGTCAACATGTCAACACTACAAAATATTAAAATTTCACAATATAAATACCACGATGATCATGTAGTCTTGGGGCCTAAGGTCCACCACACACCTGGAATGTTTAAATTAATTGAATATCCTATTTTGTATGATATTGTTCAAATTAACTGGCATATGGATTAAGGCATTTAAAACGTGTCTCTAAAACCATGTAAATCATCAAATCTAATACCTTTTAGCATGGTTTTGTTTGTCATGAAACAAAAGAACCTACTCGAGATGCCTTCATTGAAATTACTTGTATGGCAGTGTGATAAAAAAAAGTATGCTATGTTTATTCGCAAAATGATTAAAAATAAATTATTCAACCCCGCACACCCACCCTACTCATCCCTCACTCACCCCAGAATAAATAACCAAATAAGTAAATAAATAAATAAATAAATAAATAAATAAATAAATAAATAAATAAATAAATNTCTCTCTCTCTCTCTCTCTCTCTCTCTCTCTCTCTCTCTCTCTCTTTTCCCCTACTAACCCTCGCCCAACATTGCGGGAGTTACAGTGTGCTGCACCCTGTATTCATTGTGTCCCTCCCCACTTCATTAATGCTATAATTTCCTTAACTCACTCAAAACAAAATATCAGTGGTGATGAGGATTTGAGACAGATTAGGCGTAAATTATGCACAACGCACACTTTACATATTTCAAGGGTTGGCCCAGTCTCCACACTGGCCATATCTCCCCACCCTCTCCTATAATTAAGGTGCGTTTGCATGTGGGTAAGAGACCCATCTCTTTTCCAAGGAACGGTGTGTTATGCAGAAGGAAATTTAATACATGTAGTCCTGTTCGACAGTAAGATGATACAGAAAGATTAGGCAAGTATATTGTCCCGTATCTGGTTTGTCATCGCTAACTTCGGCTGAACCTGGAACAATATACATCTGATCTATCGATTATATGCCTTTAATATACTACAATAAAAAGCATATATTAAATCACAGCGTAAATTTAGGCCCATATCACAGCCATCGCAAGCCTGCAGCAAAGATCATGAATAACAAGACGGGACCTTCTGGGCAATCGCCATATCGTCACGCTCATAAGATAATTGCCTAAGTCATTTTTTGCCATTTTGAGCAAAGAAAAAAACAACTTTGTTTTGATTACTGGACGTTTGAATTCTTTCAATGCCTACGAGTTATTCAGCAGTCATGCAGTTCAAAATGCAGTAGTTAATATCATCCATCACTCAATGATGTCATTGACTGAGATCCCTGCACCGTAACAGCTTCTTCAGCCAAAAAAATGACTTAGGCAATTATCTTATGAGCGTGACGATATATCAAAAAAAGGTGTCCGTGACCTAGTTTTGGCGCTCCCTTAAGGAGGATTAGTAAACATATTATTATTTTATATACAGTGAAATACTCGGTATTGGCATTCATATCCACAACAAAGGACTCAGTATCGCATCCACACCTAAAACGCTGAATCCGCCCAACACTACCCAAGGCAATACTTTCCCTCGAATATTGTTGGTCTCACGATACTGCTTCAGAGTGCACCATGGAGGTAAGAACAATACTAGTAAAAGGAGTATCTTATTTACCGATTTGGTCAAATCTTGCTCGTTGCCCCCCCCCCCCTTTCTCCCTCTCCTCCCTACCCTTCCCTCCAGTTTGGGAAACCCCCTTATTAGCAAATTCAATCAAATAAAAGCAAAAGAAGCAACCAGTCTGGGGATGGTTTTAAGAAATAGAAATAATGAAAGGGAAATAAATACGTGCATATTACTTTGCAAAGTTCCAGCAAGCCTCAATGAATGACAAAGAAGGATAGTCAGTGAATACTGCTGCTTCCGGAAGAAAAGCACCACCAGATAAGGCATATAGATAATAAAGTGGTGCATGCCTTGGGAGAAAAAAGATGACACGGCTGTTTCATCATCCACGACTCCATGAAATTGGTGTGAAAAGAAGATAGACGTGAAAGATATGGCTAGTGGGAGACAGCGGTGAATAAACATGAGACTGATATATATATAGAGACACTTGGGTGGCTACTAACTAGAGAGAGAAACAGAGCATAATGAGGGAGTCCCACATGCGGGGACATTGCATCATAATCCAAGACACCAATAAGACATAGCCCGTTGAATAATACAAAAACAATATGAGAACAAACTGCAATCTCTTCCCAAATGAAGGTTGAATTATAATGACATATCCCGTTGATTCTTAGAATGAATAAGAACAAACTGAACCAAAATCAAACAAAGTACAAAAATAAATGCATAACCAATTGTATGGGCATTTAAAATTAAAGAAGATTAACACTGAGCATTTGTTGGGAGGCATAGTTTCTGTTTTCAGTTTCTGTTTTCAGTTTCAGTTTTCAGTTTCAGTTTTCAGTTTCAGTTTTCAGTTTCAGTTTTTGTTTATTATAGACACATGCCAATGCCGAACATCAATATACATTGAACAATATTTACAAATTATCCATGCGCACTTCATTTCGTACCATTGTCTGTCGCACATCAGTCTTTCCATTACCATAACTATAAATTGAGAGAGACAACTAATGCTAAATATTCTATTTTTGGCACCTGCCACCTACCCCTTTCTACCATTAAATTATGGAAGCCCAATCTAAATTTAGTAATAGAAATTCGTAGATATTTTTCTTGGATTTCAGAAAATTAACCCTCAAACTCAAAACCAGGTTTAATATATTCGTAGAGTCTTCTGTCATTGAGTTATTCTACATCATTATGCCACTTTTGTACAAATAATTCCTTTAGACTTTGTTGGAAGTGCAAATAAATAGATAATATAGTCAAGATGTCGTCGAATGGCGATAGAATGACATAGAAAAACTGGGCCCTGGGAGAGAGGTGAGGGAGAATGAGTCTACAGAATGCAGTATTTTGTTTTCTTTCTTTCTTTTTTTTGTTTTGGATAGGGAAGAGGGTGGGAAGGGTGGGTGGGGGGAGGGGGGCAAGAGGACATCTTTTATAGCGAGAAAGAATATTATGCCAATGCACCGGCAAAGAAAAACCCCACAAAACTGAACAGCAGAAATTTCAAAGAAGGAAAATTTGACTTTTTAGGACAACTGTGGTTGCAAAAATCATGGCATTATTTTCTTTATCTCCTAGCCGAGCCCACAAACACGTGATGAGCATCACATTTGGTCCAAATTAAGAGCTGATATTTCAATTTTAATATTTCTCCAATTTCAGACGGATTCCCTCCTAACGTCCTTTAAAAAAAGTGAAATCTTTATTGAGGAGAGCAAAACAACAGATGATTTTTCGCACAAATTGTAATGTTTCCTAATTTTCGAAAGGGACATGGCCACACACACCAGGCTTTTGTTGTTGCTGCTGTTGTTGTATCCTTTGGAAGGAACACGGGAGGTCGAAGCCACAGCTTTCATTGTTCTGTTTCATTACCTCCTCAAATACACCTTTCGGTAGCATTCCGAGGCTTTCTCGGCGGCCTCAATCAGATCTATGAGGATTTGTGAACGTTTTCACCAATTCACTTCTTAAGCTTCATCACAGGCAGAGGCATCAACGATTGCTGTTGCTCTCTTCCACAGCTATGACTCAGACAATCATTCTGACTTGTCTTAACTTCAGGGCAAGAACGCTGTAATCTGCGATTTTGTACACATGCAATTCGTCCATCCGAGATTCGAAACCCATCAGTTCGATCAGCGACTTCTGCGAAACAATCATCAGAACTGATGTCCTGGCCTCTAGTAGTAGAAGTGGATGAAGAACCCATGAAGTAGATCTAACCTTCGAGGGACCCAAGGAGTATGGCGTCTTGAGTCCAGTTGACAACAAATTCGAGGTCAAATGAAAAGGGGACTGCACTCACTAAGTTTTAACCACACTGAAATTAGATTATTTCGCCTGAAGTGGTGATTTTGTACGAGATAAGGAAAAAAGAGGGTCAAGCCACGGGTTTGCTTGGGATCCCACACAAGGTAGTTACGCCGAGACTGCACTTCCATGTCATTAGGGGGAGGTGAGGAAAAGCGGCGTTATTGCTTCTTTTCATCTTATTCCAGAGAAAGATTAAGAGAACAGAGATTAAGAAGACAGAAGACAGCAAAAAATAAGGGAACAGGAACACAGAGGAGAACAATAAAAAAAAATGAAGAGGAGAGGAAGACAGAGAAACTACAACAAGAAAAAGATGAAGACTACCATGAAGAGAAAAGACGAGATAAAGAGATGAGGAAGAATAATGAGGCAAATGATGACATCTTTTAGACTGCATCAGCATCCCCAACTACCATAACAACTATAGCGGCAGGGAAATGAGCTACAACAATATTCGTGGAAAATAATGAAACAAACTTTCATTACAATTAAACGTTCCTACTGAACATAAAAACTATCTAAACAAATCAAGATCGATGAAAGAAAACTCATAACTTTCCCACTACTGTCGATAACAATAAGCTGACGTGGCGTTTCAACATCTAGCGGAGTTATACGAGCGTATCTCTTCAATGGTCACTGACGTCAATCAAACCACCCACTCACAACTATTCTCGACAATAACGTCACCTCCTTAGATATTTCTTTCAAGTACAAAATCCTACCAGCCTTTATTTATAACTGGGCGTTGAAGGTAACGTTGAACAGGTAAACTCACTTTTCAGTATCGTAGGAAACTATGTAGCAACAGAAATTAAAAGCTCAAACAGCCTATAAGGGCTCTAATAGCATACAGTATTGACGTTACATTATGTAGGTAATCTTGTCTTTGTACATTTATCTTAGCAAGTTTTCATTCTGGACCATTTTCCTAACACCTAGTGTTTCTTCAAATGTAAAGAAAGTTTATATTGCTGCTTTATTGTTGTAAACCAAACACATGTACTGAATAACTATAGTCCGTTTACAAATAAATGAACTCAGCTTTTCTTGAATATTTATATTCCTCATATACAAATTGTTTCAGACTTGTGGAAATGTTTTTCCTCTTTCTCCCGTGTTCGTGGCAAATGTTTTTTACTAATCGTTAGAAAAAAAAAAGTCGCATCTCCCACTTGGTCAAACATTCACAGCGACGTGTCGTAAAAGGAAAACACCAAAGCATTGCTTTGTTAAACTTGAATTCCTTTTTCAACACCGCACTGATAAGGGTAAATAATAGATGAGTAGGAGGAAATCAAAATACAGTATTAAAAACTAGACTGACTCCCTTGTAGAATAAAATTAACAGGGCAGAGTGACGATTCTTGCAGCGCATTGATAGCTGACTGTAGTCTTTTGGTCCTATTCATATTGCGAGAAAACAAAGAGCTAGGGATGACAAGATGACACATATGAAAACCTAGGACTCTATCAAAGAGTTGGACCGAGGCGCTAGGTGGAAATCACCCTTATCCGTGAAGAAAGTAACACAGGTAGACTAGATCTATCTGCGGATTCAATTAATGATTTATGTGGACAATTTCTTTCCAATAAACTAATATTCCCCCAGCCATGTGTCGATTATGGCTTCTCGTTTCAGAATTTTCTTCTGCTGGAGAAAAAGTTTGATAGACTGGACAGGTTTTTAACTTCTGGCAATATACTAATCTATTAAATAGGAAGTTCTAAGTAAATGCAACAATGGGCCATTTCCTAACAGTTCACAAAAACGACTTATAGTATGTGCGATGTCAGTGTTGTTTTGGTTTTTTTTTAATACAGTATATTTTATTTTGTTTTCCATCAATGGAGTTGAAGAAGTTGTGTGATCAGTCTTGTTTCTCCGTATTTGTGTTTTGACTAGATTCATTGACATTATGATCTCAATGTTAGTGTCATAAAGTGAGAGATGAATAACTTAAGAATCTTGGTGATTTCCTAATGAATATAACAGACGGGTCAGGCGTCGGTTTTATGAAAAATCTGGTTGTCTGACTCGGAGAATTTGTTACTCTGCAGTGAGCCGTAGGTATGCATGGATAAGATCAAGGACATCATCGACCGTTGTCGACAGTTAACGAAACTACTAGCAGTGTCATGACGTCTGGCAAAATGAATTGCGGGCACAATCCTTTCGGTCTGAAGATCAACAAATACCATTGTCTACTGCTTGCAAATGAGTGACTTGGCTGAACAATTGTCCGCGCTGTTTAATGCAATTTGCTATCAGACAATATTAACAACATGAAGCTGACTTTCGGACTTCTTTTGGATATTCATCTTCTACACTAATATTTATTCACTTTTTACACAATACTGTCCTGCAGTTTCGTTGCATGGCTTCGCTGTCAGCGAATAATTGTCTCTAAAGCGAGTCTTGAATATTCTTTTTGTGTTCGTTGCCTTTTAGCAGTTTTTACCGATACCTTTTTTTTCCTTCACATATTTAAATTTCATCCCGTACAATATGATTGAGAAGCTCACCCATTATAGTTTATACCATAATGTTCATAAAGAAAACTTTTACCCCAGACACAAGGATGGTATTGAAAGCTCATTTTCTAGTCGGACATATAGGCATATATAGCCCGTGCAAACTAAGCAAATAATCCATTTTGTAGGATAAAAATAGTGCACAGATCTTGTCATTTATTCGTGAGTGCACTATAATTAATTAGAGCTGACTAGGGGTGAAATTATTGTGGTATTTTCATAAATTTTCGTTTTCGTTTCGTTTTAGTTTTACTTTCAAAATCTATTTTCGTTTAGTTTCAAAATCTATTTTCGTTTTCGTTTTAGTTTCAAAAACTATTTTCGTTTTAGTTTTAGTTACAAAACCTATCTTCGTTTTAGTTTTAGTTTCAAAATCTATTTTCGTTTTCGTTCGTTTTATTTTCGTTTTCAAAATATAAGTGAGTGTATGAGTACAGACTTAGTGAGTGAGTAGGGGAATAGGAGAAATGTCTATATGTCTGTCATTCTGTCTGCCTATCTGTCTTTTATATTTGTGCTCTAATGTATATTTTAAATTGTTTTGTTTGGTACGATGTGAATTAATGGTGTATGGCGTGTCTAGTGGCGAATGGTTTGCAGACATTAACTATTGGTAGAGCTGAATGTGAGTAGTTTAGTGGGGTATTTTATCATATTAAAGATGATGACCCAAGGCCATGTCAATATAGTTGTGAATGACAAGGATTGGCCCGCATGAAAATGGTTGCAGTGGGGAGGTAGGAGGATGCTAATGAGTCCGACCGAAGTGAATAAAAACATTTGTCACGTAGCTAGATATTTACCTTCCATCACGGAGCAAGGATTATTTTTTAAATATAAATTTTCGTTCTTTTACAATTTTTTTCTCTGCAGTTAAAAGAGCACTGGACGTATATTTTTTTTTAAGAACCAGTCCCATTTGATGCAAACTAAGTGGCTAAAGTTCAAACTGAATACCAACAAAATGCGAAAATAATATACAACAAAGTGTTACAATAAGTGGCATTATAAATAGATCGAGGAATCCAAGGGATTTCTATTGAAAGCACCAGTGCTATAGGGATTATAAGAGTCTGATCAGAGATATTCAGCGCTTAATTGGCAGCAGATTCAACCGTCACTGTGATTAAGTGTATTACTTTCTGGCATTTTATGTTTTTGAATAATACTATTTGGCATAGAGTTTCACTTCGATGATGTTGATTATTTTACGACAGGCAGGCAGGCAGGCAGGCAGGCAGGCAGGCAGGCAGGCAGGCAGGCAGGCAGGCAAACTAATTTTAACATGTATTAATTTTGCTGACATTAACTATTCGTGTCATCAGTGAAAGAAAATAATGATCACGATGATGTAACATTGTCTAATAATGTAACAGTTACCCGTGCAGTTATTGACCATGGAGTTGAAAAACACTCTTTCTTCAACCTAACCGAAACCAACATGGATCGATGGATGAAGGAACATAATAAAAAAAACAACCTCAGCCTCCATGCCTCTAGGCCTAGGCAGTATCAACGAATTTCAGTAACAGGCACTATCTCATTTATAATCTCCAACCAGCTGATTCGCTGGTTTGGTGTAAGAAGGCATTGCCAGCTAAAAGAAAGGTAACTCCACGTAGTACAGTCGCCTTTTTGTCCCAGCCAGCCCATTGCTGTTATCTCGTCTTGCCTGATCATTGCGTCGCAAACCGTGTCGCCCCGCGCAGTCTCAAAATAGCTTTGAAAAACGAAAATACATTTCAAAATAATTTTGAAAAACGATTCTGGTCTTTCACAACAGTTGTGAGTCCCACAATAGCTATAAAACCGAAAACGAAATAACCTTTAGAATAGTTCTGCAAAACAATTCAGGTCTCTCACATTAGCTGAGTCCCACAAAAGTTATAAAAACGAAAACGAAATTATATTGCTTTCAAAATAGTTTTGAAACACGAATTTGAATATTATCGTTTTAGTTTTAGTTTTCATTTTAAGTTGCGGATGATATTTCGTTTTAGTTTTAGTTTTTGTTTTAAGTTGCGGATGATATTTAGTTTTAGTTTCGCGTTAGTTTTGATGTTATTATCGTTTTCGTTTTCGTTAGTTTTTTGCTCAAACTCGTTTTAGTTTCGTTTCGTTTTGAACAAAAGCTTCAAGAAACTATTTTTTTTCGTTTTCGTTTTAGTTTCGTTTTCAGCCCTAGAGCTGACAGGTTACTGCCTACTTTAGAGTAAGTCGATCAAAGGAGGAACAAAAAATAAAAAAAAAATGGAGAGAAGAATGTGGAACAAATTTTACAAATAGCCTACTATCACAACATACACAACGGTCTATACAAGTCCAAGAAAGCGTAACATTTTGTCATTATTGACGCTTCACCAGAACAGCCTTCAAGTCCAGGAAATCAGCCAACATGAAATTCGCTTACCTCCTTCTGATTGCTGGGTTTACCTCCAGTCTCGTCCACCAGACCAGCGGCCGTCGAAAATCACGCGGTGATAGGCCTCCGAGAGAGATCTCCATTCATGGTAAGTGGTCAGACATAATTATTCTATCACTGTCTCGGGACAGTCCAGCTTGCACCCGGAAACTTCAAGAACGTCCTTGAATATTGTATCTCGTTGACTAATATCTTTCCAGGAAACCGACGAAGACAGTGATATGCCCCTCCATCGACTTATTATTAACGAAACACATTGGTCATGTAACTGGGTGAATTCATGCCCCNCCCCGCCCTCGTAAAGTGAGAAGTTAAGTGGGTGAAAGGTTTCCGGCTGAAAGGTCAATTGCATAGAGATACACTCTGTAATTCTCCGACTGTGATCTCTTAGCTATGTGATTTAAAAGTAAATCCTAGAAGATGAAGGCTGTAAATGAATTTGATTCATGAAATAAGCGTTTAACATTGTTGTAATCTCTGCAAGAATACTTGAGTGTCATATCCTTCAGTCAAAATAACACTGTGTGACATATCGGGTATCTCTTTTACCTTATGGCATAAACAATGTATAATAACGTACAAGGTACATTCTATCTATCTTCAACCAGAAAAGAATATGTGTTTATTTTTTATTACATTGTGGTGTTTCTCCTGATCTAATGCACGGGGCTCCTAAAGCCTGTGGTTTTATTATGAACCTGGAAAAAGTAGGCTTACCCCAGGAAATTCACAGTTATCATTTGCCTTATAGCACCATGTAGGGTGCATTAAAATATTTTTATGAATATAGGGAGTCTCTAAAATTTAAATAATGCCTTCAGATTTCATGCAGTGCGATTTCATTAAAAACCGTTGCACTGCCATAGTGCGATCCTAGCAACATAATTATTACGATGACTTGTGTGTCGTATTTTGTTTGTTCAATACGCTGAATGTTTAAACAAAAATCATGTTAAGTGTTGTATTTTGTAACGAAATTGTAAACTCTAATCTGAATGGCCAGTCGGCCTACATGGAAATAAACTTGAAACTTGATGACCAGACCTTCAGCAGGGAACGCACAAAACAGCAGTGTAGATGTGTGAGCTTGCCTGCCGTCACGAGCCCACCAAAATCCCCTCCCCTTGTTTC
>JAWQUT010000019.1:3711925-3725479 GCA_033807755.1 Ellobium chinense | reverse complement strand
TGAGCATTTTCCTGAAATTGTACCTTTTCTTTCGCAGCGCCACCTATGCTATTACCTCCCTTTGCATTTGAGGAAAATGACCCATTAGTATGTTCACTACATTATACAGAGACTTAGTCTACCATACTATCAACCTTCTTCTTCTTCCTTCTACTCGTCCCTCTTCTTCTTCTTCTTCTTCTTCCTCAAACTGGTAACTCTGAACTTAGCTCTGAACATTTATACCAACACAGATGACAAACATAGCCAGTATTTTTGAAAGTAAATCTCCCTACCATCCATTAGGTTATCTCACAGTACTGATGAGATTTGCCTTTGCCTAAAATTCCAGTAAAATTTGTTATCCACACACTTCCTGAATAGAGACAACTTAAGAGAACGGGTGATGTAACAAAATTGTCTGAACTCATGGCATTCTCCCGGCAGCTAACAGCCCTACCATTTTCTATGATATGGTTTCCAGCTCATTTTTGCTAGCGTGCGAATAGTCGTCTTCTTTTGAAATTGCCGGCACCGAATGGCCAGCGTAAGGTAAGGGAGGATACTTCTTTCGTAGCAAAATGCTACAACTTCCGGGAGTTTCATCTGCTGAAACAATCGTAAGGCAATCGTAACTTTGTTGGTGGATTAGATCACTAATGCCGCATTTTTGTATGGATCTTTTATCCCACTGGAAGGCGCTGTATTGATGCTTGGAAATCCTTCCCAAATTGATGTCTAGATCTAGACTAGACCTAGACTAGTCTAGACTAGACTTAATCCCTGCAACCAAATTATTGGAACTGAAATTCTGTAAAAGTTTTATCAGCTGTTTATGGCTTGCGCTCGTTCGCACCCCACTCACAAGTCGAGGTCTTATAGATCTACTTATATAGGGAGGAATTCCATATGTGTGCCAGAAAGATTTCTGCAGGCAACACACCGAACCAACAACCCTGAGCCTAGGTTAGGGTTATGGTTAGGGTTAGGGTATGTTGTTGGATCGGTGTGTTGCATGCAGAAATCTTTCTGGCACACATATGGAATTCCTACCCTTATATAAAAATAGAGGTCTAGAGATAATCAAAAGATAATCAAATTGTGTATGTGAGTGTGTGTGTGTGTGGGGGGGGGGAAGTGAAAATTCTCACAGGTTGTTACAACAAATAGACTAGTTAAAAATAAAATATACATTAGACAGTTCAGTCTTGTCAGATGACTCTGAGTTTGTGAGGATGAGTGTGTCCATATTTTTGAGGGCAAGATTTCCGCATGCAACAGCCCGTTCAGTCACTATTATAATTGAATACTGTGGTTAGGGTTAGGGGTAGGATTAGGAGTGAGGGTAGGGTTAGGGGTAGGGGTAAGGGTAGGGTTAGGGCTTAGGGGTAGGGTTAGTATGTTCTTATTTTGGGGGTTGTTGCATGCAGAAATCTTTCCTTTTTGAGAACTTAATGTTGGAATGTTTCACCCTTGCTATTATATTGTGTACTGTATGTATGTGATGTTTTAAGTGGGTCCATCTATAGCATCCTTTGTGCACTATTTGATTCTTGCACTTTTATTCCTAGTCCACCTTCACTTCTTCTCAGTGTCATTTACAATGTCATCTCTTTAAGGGGGTCCTGTAGAACTGTGTCTAAGCAGAATGTCACCACACTGATGAGAATCATTGGACACTGAAGTCACTGACTGCATGATGGACACAGAAAAGGAGGTGAACCAGGTCATAGGCGAACTGCAGTCAGGACGAGGCAGTAGTCTCTATGGCGCTCTTATAATGTTGCGCACCACCCTCATCAAGTCCAGAAGTGCCATTAGTCAATTGGTGCAGTTGGGTGCAGTCAAGTTATTGATTCAGTTGTTGGAAGACCATCGACGTCATGTCAACCAGACAAAAACTACAGACATTGTCATGAGCATTCTGGCCAACCTATGTATGGAAGAAGATGTCCGAGAAAAGGTGAGTGCATGGACTATTACTTTATTCAACAGGATCTTATAAATCATATAATAGTATCCATAAATACTTCCACCTTTTTTTGGAAAGACTTTGTTATTCTGCCAACCCTGAGGTGTTGGCCCTTTGGCAAGGATGGTGGTGTAATCAGTATAAATGTAAAAAGATGTCTTTAAATCCCTTTTTAGCCCATAGTTGATCTAGCCATGCTTACAGCCACTGGTTTGATAGGAGGGAATTTCTACCATCAAATGTTTCATGACCACAACTAGGGACATGCCATGGAGGGTAGTGTGAGAGACAGGTGAAGAGAGTTGTTAGTAGTTAGGGACTGAGTGCTTGTTGGTCAGTAAATCTTGTCGTCCCATTATACTGTTCAGTGCTGTTTTCAGCCCTTTGACATAAATTCAGCTTGATTCCAAAAAATGACAACACACCAACACTAGGTTTTAATCTGAGTGATACATGTTTAAATGGTAGGTGAAAGGACATCATTACCTTTATTGCAGCAAATTTGAGGGCTTAAAAGAGAGGCCTGTAAGCTGTAAGCAAATATCATCAAATGTCAACATCAAGGATAAAATTTATATCCCTGCGTAAATGTAGGTGAAATTAGGCAGAGTCTAGCAGAGTTAATTGTGCTGCCATCCACAAAAAAGGAAAGTTCAAATTTGGCCCTGTTGCTTAGTCTGTCCTGCCACTGGCTGTATAAAAGGGTCAGTTTTCAAAAGATAATGAAAGAAAGGAAAAGCAGAAGTTTTGAAAGATGGCAGAAGATATTTTAACAGGCTTAATTTCAATTGTTTTCAGTACATTTGGTTCTTTCAGAGGCAGAATATTTTTAGGTGTGTAGGGTTGGCATTGCAGCTGAGAGTCATAAAATAAGATTTTAGATACCTGTACTCTGTTAACTGTTTTTCATTCATGCTGAGGACAGAAACTATCGCCAAGAGTAAGATTTAATTTATGGAAAAAGCGCTTTTTCTTGACAATGATACTGGTTATACCAAAGCATTAAGAGCAACAGAACAGCAACTATAATCTTCAGGAAAGCAGGCTCCTATGCTTCCTGATGACCTGATTTTTCTAAGCGATCTGTTTCTTCGCAGTAATGTGTTTTCATTACATATTCTGATTTGCTTTTTATGTTTTTATAGTTTGGGTGTTTTTTATATTTTCGTTTGGTCTACCCATGTACACCCTGTCATTCTTGTGTTATTAGACACATTTAAGTAATTTAAAAATACAGTCAGGCATGAAAAGCAAGAACACAGTAAGTCAAAATAAACTGTTCAGAATATCCAAATTAATTTCCCAGTACTAGTGCCTCATATATTCCTCAATAATTGCCACGCTCAAACAAGATGAGATTGATCCGAAGAATTTGAGTTAGCTATGCATGAATGTAATAGTAAGGTAATAAATCATGAACATTATCTTTGTCATCATCATTGTCATCTTATGATCATAGTCATTGTCTCTTTGATTTGTGTTCACAGGTAGTTAGCTGTGGAGGTGTGTCTGTTATAGGTAGGTTGGTTAAATAAATGCTTAGTACTAATTTGGATAACAAAATCCAATAATGTTGACAATATAAAATCATCTTTTATGTCACAGATTGCCTTTGTAATGATGCATAGCTCTAAAATTAATGATTCATGAGCGGTGAGCGATTTGTAGGCTACTTCCTGCAAAATCATTTCTATATATGGAGTAACAGTGCTGATCACCGTTTACAAAATTCTTTACAACAGATTAGTAAAGTTATTGGCAGATTACCTCCATTTCATGCACTTGACTGTAGACCCCTAAAAGATTTTGAAGTTAATGATTTAAACACATGTGTTTCTTGGAACCCTGCAATGCAGAATATTGTCTGCTGAAAGCACATTTCAAGAACTGAGTGGGCAAATAAATGTTGCACACCAAAAGTTCTGCACCTTTCAGGCAGCATTTAGTTTTATGCACTGAAATTAACCCCTCTCACCAAATTATCATGGGTTCGTTAGCCTGTGCTTGGGTTTGTTTGAGTTACGATTCCAGTGCATTCAGCATAAATACTGTACAGCTTTGTTGCACCTCTGTGTTTAGGAACTGTTCTTGACAAAGGAAGTGAGACGTAGAGATGCAATGGATGCGACATGGGAATGCTTCTTCCAGGATGTATATAAACATACAAGTCCTGTTTGAGGGCCAACATGTACATCATACATCGCAAAGGGCTAAATGCTTCTTCATATGACACACTCACATGACAAAGGAAATGGCATGCATGTATGTAGAATCAGCATTCTCTGAAACGCCAAGTACAGTGTTCTCCAATGCTGGACTAGGATAAAAATTAAAGAAGTCCCCAGAGATCCTCCATCCCAAACATTTCTTTATACTTCCATGGACCACTACAGTCTAGAACTGGAGATGTTTGTGACTGTGAGAGTGTGAGTGAATGAAAGAGAGAAAAACTTGTGCAGTAACTCAAGTTATACAAGTTCAGTGTGTTTTTCATCAGTAGAACTTTCATCAGTAGAAATAAAAACCAATTCTTGTTTCATTCTGTGGAGTAAATTTTATTTGATGTAGTCATGGTACTGAGCATGCCAAATAGAAAGCTGCAGATAATAAGTATATCAGTATGCTTATCGTCTGCCTGCATTGTTTATCCCTGACCCTATCAGGGGATATTGGCTTGTGGTGTTTCCTCCTTCTTGACCATCTTGATTTATCAGGAAATGGATTTTCTCTTCTCTCCTAATAAAGCTCACTATGATGCTCCTATATTAGTCTTCAACCCTGCTTACTCACACTTAATATCTTGTCTTTTATGCAGCTCGTGTGACATTATCTAGTGAGCAAGAAAGTATCCAGAACAGAGGTGTCAGAGCTTTGGCCAATCTGGCCCAGGATGAAAGCAACTGTCAAAAAATTCTTGGCATGGAAGTTCCTGCCTTTGTAGCCAAGAGGCTGATGGAGTCTGAGGATGTAGAGTGTCGATCAACCTTCTGCAGAGCACTTCAGTAAGTAGACTTTGCAGTTTGATTTAATCCTGTCAGTTCCATGTCATGGGAATGTCTTCTCAAAAATGAAAAAAAGAATTGTAAAAAGTGATCAGTTCCATCAACAATGGTAATAGCACTTTAGTGGGAAGGTGTTGATACTTATACTAAATCTAAGTATAAGACGTTTGAAGAACATTTTTATTGGGCTCAGGTAGGGTGACTTTTAGAAGCAACAGAAGCTGAAGTAATATTATTATGACAAAACATGATTTTTCAGTCAGTTGTTGAGAAACCTTTAGCAGCCAGTATACGTTGCCAGTAAAGTTCAAGACAAGAACTGAAAGGTTTTACATGTTTTGCAAAATAAGAATGTAGTTCTGGGGTAAATCTTAT
This sequence comes from Ellobium chinense, assembly GCA_033807755.1. Taxonomy (NCBI): domain Eukaryota; kingdom Metazoa; phylum Mollusca; class Gastropoda; order Ellobiida; family Ellobiidae; genus Ellobium; species Ellobium chinense. The sequence goes on along the minus strand of JAWQUT010000019.1, from coordinate 3,720,151 downwards.
AACAGACTTTCTGTTGCACAGTCTGTAAACATTATTTTTCACCTTTCCGAATTCACCGACCAGGACAAACAATCTTATATTTGCCGTGGCCTGAGAATAAGGCTTGAATGACTGAACAATGATAGCTAAACAAATGTTGTGATTGAAATATGGAGCTGCAAAGTAAATAAAATGTAGATGTTGGCTGGCTTAGTTGTTTGGGAAGGTCAGCTCTACATTGGCTTAGGGCTCAAACATACAGCATTATATTATCTGAACTGTTTTTCCACATAATAGAAAGGATGTTTATAGTTTATAAAATAAGAGTAAGTCATAGGCTAACAGTTTATATTTGATGATTTACCCGTCACCTTTGACCAAGCCAGGGTTTGCCAGCTGGACACACATTTAGAATGAAAGTTCATTTACCTTCAGACTATTTGGCCAAACCAGCAAAGGGGTGAAAAGGCTAGTGGAAGATACACAGGCAGTTCAGGCCTTAGCAGCGCTGCTCAAGTTGGACAACAGAAAACTGGCACTGAAGAGTCTGAGGATCCTGTCTGAGTTCATTGCCATCTGGTAAATAGTGATTAAAATTGTATGAAAATTTTTACATTTTACTAGGATATTTTACAAATGCAAGGTTTGCACAGGTTTTTGAAGTGGAGAAGTCTTTCAATTTGGATATCCACACTTCCGAAAAGTAAAAAGTCTTTGAAAACTGATTTTTTTTTTCTCAAGGTATTTGAAAGTCTTTGAATTGTATCAGAAACCTAGCACCATAAACATGAACTGCTTTGCTCTTTTGCAGTCACTTGAACATACCCATGGACAGTCTTGCTGCTTTACATGCTTTAGATAATAGAATAATTAAGCCTATAATTGGTGTGACCAGCCTATGGTCACAAAGCTATTTAACAGCTCAGTGGTCAGCTATTTATTACTCAGTGGTTTTGAAGTGACAAACATTTGCATGGGATAATAGTCAGGATTTAGCCATGGGTGCTGTGGTTCATCCACTATTCTTAGAGTGCGCTGAATAACACAAAATTTCTGAGAACACAACCTTAAAAGCTTGGTCCGAAAGTGGGTGTATTACAGTTCCACTGTATTATGCATTCATAACATAGGTGTGTATGAACATAGCCTGGTTTAGTAATCACTTCCTAGTTTCATATCCCCAACCCAGTTCCAGATTTATTTGCTTATTATTTATGAAACAATATCTGGACATTGCATTGACTGCAGTCAAACTTTCTGCTTATTATCAGATATGAAGTTGGCCTTTATTTCACATTGCTTGTGCCAGTACTGTAGTGGTATCCTTTGAAAATGCCTTTTCTTTCGTTTCTTTATATCATAAGTTGTACTGTCTCAGTTGTTGCTTAATCTGTGCATTGGTGTAGCTTTGCCCTATGTTTTGGATCTTAGATTAATTTTAGTTGATGGCATATTTCATGTACTGTTCTTACTCTACCTATTACTTCATTCCATTTTGTTAGGTCATCGTTGCAGTATTTCGTGGTTTGTTTTGGGTGTTACTTGATCACATGCTTTGTGCCATATATACATAGTTATTTTTCCTTTTCCTGGTTTGTTTGATTTCATCAGTTTCCCTATTTGTTTGTTTTTCAGTTGTTGCCCCAGCTTCACAGGTCAGATCCTGGCTGCCAATGTTCTGGAGGAGCTCGTCACCCTGGCTGATGACGAAGATAGTAGTGCTGCATCTTACTCCCTGTCCATTGTTTTGAGATTGTGTGAGCAGGAACTCATGCGACCGGCTCTGGGTTCAGCAGGGGTCATTTCCCTTCTTGTGAAACTAATGAGCAGTGAGAGAGCAGTGGTGAGCAAGGTGGCTATGCTGAATGCATTGTGTTTGTGCACTAAGGAAGCTGTGAATAGAATCAAGATTCGAGATGCTGGTGGACTGGAGGTGCTGCTCTCAGCGCTGAAGGAAAGAAGTAGCAAGACTCCAAGAGAGGCTCAGTTTTCTATGCTCTATGACAGGATTATTAGCTCTCTAGTCAATTTTCTTTACAATGATGACTGTTTAGGGAAGTTGCTGGAGTTGGGTCTGGTTGCATCTCTTGTGGAACATCTTAAAAGATGTTGTCAATTTACATTTACAGTTGAGGATCTGAGACAAGAAGTTCGTTCTCTTGCATATGCCACGGAGTTTGGTGTTTCCCTAAAGGAAGAAAATAAACTTAGCACAGATGTGGCCTCTTGCTCATTTACTGATGTCAGTGAGAAGAAGCCTGAGGCAGCTGAAGATATAGACATTCCTGATAGTCCTAGAATAGTGGCTGAGGATCAGCTAAACAAAGAGGACATGAAAGTCTGTGGTGAGGAGGTGGATCCTCTCATAATTGATAGCAGCATCATGACAGACAGCGAAGGTATGGTGGTTAATGCTGACTATGAGAAGGTTGGTTCTCCTTGTCCAGACAGTGTTGTTGAACTGCCACAACCCCCTACCAGTGTGTCCCGTAACACCTTCAGCATCAACAGTCCTACATACCAGGCAGAGACTTCCTGGAAGCTGGAAGACTACACCACAGGTGTTACCTGCAAGACTTTCCATCAACAGCCACATGCCCAGACACTGACTCCACCTTACCTACCACCTTACAGTGCCAACATAGAAGGCACTGCTCAAGCACCATATAGTCCATTGAGTGCTGGTGCATCTTACTACTCCCCCACCCAGTCCTCCCCATCCCACAGTGCAGCACTGTCTCCCCTCCAGTCTCTGTCCCCTAATTCCCCAGCATCCTCCTCCATCTCAAACCAGGCCAGCCCCACATGGTCATATACCAGTTCAGAACAGCTGAGCCCTGTTTACCCTGGTGCTGCTTTCAGCCCTTTCCACAACTCTGCCAGTCAGAGTTCACGATCTTCCTTTTCACAGAATCAGTTCAGTCCTCTGAGTAATGCATTTCCAATATCTCCCCTGCATTCACCTGCAGACAGGAATACCCAGAGCCCAGTATTCAGTTCACAACAGACAGACCAACCAGCAAGCCAGGAGTCATCACTTCCTTACTTTGAAAGACCTCTTGACAGTCCAGGCAATGTTGGACAATATGGTCGTGATGATCATGTACTTACCACTTCCACAGACACCTCTAAAATTAAATTTTCCATTGTTCCCCTGTCTCAAGACAGTGTTATTAGTGGTACTCCAGTGTATTCAGCCTCTGAAGATGATGATGATGATGATGATCATAATGATAGTAGGGATGAATCTCTTGTTTCCAGAGAACAATGCACCCCAGCTACTATTGATAATCAAAGTGAGACTATAAATGATCAGAGACAACCAGTACGTGTTCTGTTGGCAAAAAAAAGTGGCAATCCTGAAGACAGCACGTGTTCATCACAACAGGATTCAGGCAATGTACAAAATGAGAGCACTGATACAAATAAAGTTCCAGGTGAGACACCTGACACAAGTCCTAAGCGTAGAAAATTAAATGATGACTCCTATGCCCCTGGTGATGTAACAGAAATCTGTGATCAAATTGAGCCTGAACACATAGTGAAGAGAATTTCCAAAACCAGTAGACATTCCAGCATAGGATTTATTCCAAGCAGTTCGAATGATGATGAAGTATCTGCTGATACCACTCAGTACCCCTGTGTTACTGTTAGCAGCTCTTTCAGTTCCTTTGAACAGAGCAGTGATATTTCCAGCTTGGAGAGTAATAAAGACATAATGAGTACTGAAAGAAAATCAGGAAAGGCTGGGCTGGAAGCCTCTGTATCCTCTACTGAACAGAATGTATCTGTAGTGCAGAAAGGAAAGAATGTCACATTTCAGCGAATGGCATCCTATCCTGGCAAAAGAAAATTGCCTGCCATGCAGACTGTTGGGTTTAGAAGATTCCTGTCTTCCTCTGTGTCACCTACAGCAAGACATGGAACTTCCCCATTAGCAGTCAGGTCACCTGTATCAATACATGGTGCCTCACCTCTTATCAGTGATAGTCCATACAGATCTCCATATTCTGAATTCACACCCAGTCCCAAAGTAAGTCAAGAGGACCCTAGAAGGATTCTAGGAACATCAACTTATACTAAACGAACCAGGTCCACTGAAGGTATTGCTGAGAGAAGTCCACGTGATGCAGGTTCTTCAGCATCACAGGAACAAGTTTTTAGTACTCGTGAAGGAAATGATGCAAATGGTAATAGCACTAGAGATGAAAATTCAGGGGCAATACCAGATGTGGCACCAAATATCAGACCAGACAGTGAAGCCAGAGTGAAGAAAATCATGAGGACAACGGAATCAAATATATTAATACTTCTAGCCCGAATCTCCCAGAAGACAAACCCTACCCAGTATTTAGTGGAAGCACCTGTGATGAGTTGTCTGCTTGGATACGTGGGCACTGCTCCCAACCCTATTAAGCGCTGCTGCCGCATCCTAAATCGTCTGTGTAGCAATCCACATTGCTTTGATAGGCTGATTCTCTTGCAGGTGCCTGTGCTTATTGTCAGATCCCTTTTTCTTGAGGAGGATGGGACATTTCCAACAGTTTTATTAGGTTCAGAGGGCAGCAGTAGACACTTCAGTGATTTACTTCCATCATCTCAAGGCTCAGAGGGTAGCTGCTCTCAGGCCTCTGAATTTGGCAGGAAAATAGACTTTGAGTTTGGAGGTGATGCCTATAGCCGTATGACTTCCCGTAACCAGGCCTCTTCACTGGGAGCTTTATTTCGTGAGGGGCCGAGTTTGTCTGTGGACAGCCAGTCAGCAAGAGACAGCGTGGGAGGAGGTGGAGATGTCTATGAAACGGGCACAGTGAGAACAGAAGCACGTGTGCAAATCGGTCTAGGACTGATGAAAGCATTAGGTGCTGTGGCCATGTCCAGATATGGGGAAGGAGAGATTCAGCATCTTTTGACTCTACACTCCGCGATGGACAAACTGGCATGCATTGTGAGCGTGCTGCATATGACAGTAGGATGGTAAGTAAAGTGTCTTGAAGGAGTGGAATGTAAATGCATATGGGCATGATAAAGACCAGTATTATTGTGCTGTATGGTGTCTGTGTTATGCTTGATGAGGATAGAGCATGAAGTGTTTTCAGTGTGGATGTGTGTATATATGTGGTAAAGCTGGCACATAATTGGGAGATAAAATGGAAATGAAAAGGGAGTGAATTCTGGGTATAACTCATATATTAGATGAGTTTGGATAACTGCACCTAATGATTAATCATAGCATTTTTCTGAAAACAGATATCGTTACTACAAGATATTTATCTTCAAGATCATGGGGTATCCAGTCAGGTCGAAAAAAAGATAAGCATCCTTTTTCTCTTGTTTTCTATTATTGAAAAAATTTGACCAATTAAATACCTCCAAATATTATTTTTGTTATTCATTTAGTCAAGACTTGCATGCTTAGAGCTATGGAGTCCCTGTTATATTTTAATGAAAAAGCCTGCAAAAATTGTTAGCAAAATATTATTGTAGGAAGTTAATGCTTTAAATTTGGGGGGAAGGGATAAAGTCTGTAACTGTCATCAACAGAGAGGAAAAGAAAGGGTGTGAGAGATTATAAAGGGGATACAGGAAAAACAAGAAACATGAGCAGTGAGCTAAGGAAAACTGGTCAAGAATGAGAAAATGTTGCAGAGTGAAAGGTTATTAAACTGTGTTAGAAAGGATTATGGGAGTGGCAGCCAGCAGAGACAGAGAAAAAGAGAGTAGGTAAGGGAGAGTGAAAATGACAAGAAATAAATGAGAAAATCTCAGAGTTCTATTACTTTTTTCCTAGGGGCCATTTCACCCGCCGACAATTCATCCTCAAGTATAATCTTTGGGACAAAGTTCTGCCTTCCCTCTTCATACCTGATGGTCCTGTAATAAGGGAGGCGATTGTGGTAGCACTAAGTCTCAACGTACATTTGGACAACCCTGCCAAGCTGGTAAAGGAAATAGTCGGCCTACCTGTGTGCCGTAATCTGGAGCAAGGTGCTGGTCAAGGCTCTGGCTTATCACCAGTTGCCTCAGAGTGCTGTGGTGATTCCTTTAAGAGTGGTCAAGAAAATGTCAAGATGGCAGTGGCCACATTGTCTTTAAAGAAAAATGGTGCTCCTAGTCAGTGTGAGCAACATGATGTGTCATTCCTGTCTTCCAACACTGGTAGCATGGTAGAGAGAGCTCCAAGAGATAGTGAAGCAGAGAGACCAACTGATTCAGAAGTGGAGTTTGACTCTGGACCCTGGCGGGAATGCTTCTACAGAAACATGGCACACATGCATGATATCCACTTTGTTGTGCATGATGGTGATACTGTGCACAGACTCAGTGTGTGCCGAGAAATACTAAGACAGAAGTCTGAAATGTTTGCTGCCATGTTAGGTGGATCCTATGTAGAGTCCAAGAAGTCTGAGATTGTGATATCCGATGTAAATAGGGCTGGATTTGAGTTCATCATTCACTACTTGCATGGCTGCTCCTCTGGTTGTTCAGTAATTGATTCACTCTGTTTGCCCAAATCAGATTCTGAGAGTGTGGTCTTAGATGGAGCTGTGACGAGTGGTGGTGATAGTGATAGTAGTGAGAGAGAAAAACCTCAGTCTATATTACAAGTGAATAATCTTGAGAATCAGCACCAGAGGGATATGGCAAATAACTGTGATAATGTGGGCAGTTCTGATCGATTTAAGAGCAAAACAAAGGAAAACAAGAACTCAGTACCAGTATGTGAGGGACATGAACTTGATGGCATGAAAACTGAGTTTAACACAGAGACTCACACAGTGCTAGATTCACCAGCCTTATTGTGTGTAGATGCTCAAGAGGAGAAGGAAGAATCTTATATGTCACCACTGTTAGATTTTAGTGAGTCGCAGGATTCTCTCAGTCTTTTAACCCTGGAGGACGATACAAAAGCCGGAACCTCTCATGCCTCTAGGAAGTTGAATTTTCATAAACCCTCATCAGAAGACAGAAAGAAAACAGAAGACACAGGAACTGGAATAGAAGGTGGTGAAACTCAAAGCTCACCTCCAGTCCATGCTGACAAACGTGGAAGTGGAGTTGGAGAATTGCTCAGCTGTTGTGCAGATATTCTAGAGCTAGCTGACAGATTTCTCTTGAGTGATCTCATGGATTACATCACATCCGTTCTGTCTCATGTATGCCTGTGTCCACAGACTGCAGTAGATGTTTTCCATCTTGCCTGTTTCTACAAGTTGGATCAGTTGGCAGTTGACTGCATGAGGGAAATGCTTCTTTCCAATGTCCCCAGGTGTGGAACTGCTGCTGTATTTGTGGAGTTGGCTGAAGATGGATACAGAGAGCATGCTGAGGCTGCCCTCAGACAGTTGCTGAATTCTATACACAGTAGTTAGGCATGAACAGAAACACCTTTGAAAATACCAAAATTCCGTTAAAATTTCCTCAAAATTCAGGACTCTTTGCATAACCAGTTTTCAGGACAGTTTCTTCAGGGGAAGTGATTTTCAGAAAAGTTAATAATGTACTTGTGTAAATGGTGTCTGTAATGGAGTGCTGATGTAAAGAACCAGCCTCAGCTTTTCAGTTCTTTACAACAGTGCTACTCTGTATCCAACAACCTCATAATTGCGGTGTAAAGCTTCTGCAATTGAATTTGTTCAGTTTCAAGAGTTTGTTTTAATAAAGCTCTTTATTGCAGTGATCTGCTGTGTCAGATGATTTCCAGGTACCCTTGATTTTATGTAACTCATGGAGGACCAGTCAGTTTCAAGAATAGTTTATGACACAAGGCATGAGCGAGCTAAACTGGCATAGTGAACATGCAGGACTTCCTATCATATCATAGTACTCAGCCAAGTACAGTGGAGTCCACTTAAGATAAACTCGCTTAAGATAAAATCTCGGTTAAAATAAACTTTCCTCATGGTCCCGATTTTTGCCTTCTTTACCATTACCAATCAACGACTGGTTAATATAAACACCGACAACACAGCCTCCGCTTAAAATAAACCCTTCTTGTCGGCCCGCAAGTGTAAACCAGATGCGATTGATACTAAACTTATTAAAAAGTGGCCAAAGTCGAGCCCACACGCACTGCTTGCCGTCTTGATGATGTAATAGGACCATGTGTGTGGAGAGGGGTTGGGTTGGGGCAGAGTGTACTGTAGGGTGGGAAGGGCGATGGTTCGTTTACCTTGTATTACTTGTAATAGTCTAGTTAGTACACTCAGTCTCTGCATGCGAGGTCCACTTGAGATTAGCCTAGAC
>JAWQUT010000019.1:3661733-3706226 GCA_033807755.1 Ellobium chinense | reverse complement strand
CACCCCCAGCATATTCTCAAGCATGTGGCACATACGACGGTCACTATTCCCACATCGGTGAGAAAATGATCCTTCATTATCCACTGCTGACCTAACTTTTTATAAAGTTATAGATGCTGTTTATTACAATATATAGTATAGCTGAAGTCAGCCATCAAGTTGATGAGCCACATGATGTACAAGTTTCCGGTCTTCAGTATTTGTAGAGTGGTGAGGTCCACTTGAACCCCGTTGCCGCATTTTCTAGAATATTCTGACCCCAAAGCTTCATCCTTGAATTCATCACAATGTCTTTCAAAAATAGCATCTGTCTCCCGTTCATCACATGAACATCCATATATCCTTCTATGCAGGACTCCTTTAAATCACTGCATTTCTTGGTTACTTTTTCGGTTTGTTCATGACATTGCGAAATAATATTTTGGTCAGGAGAAAAGATACCTTTCATAGGTGTTGACGACGATTCCGTGTACGACATTAGATGCCCGTTACTTCCAGAGGATATCAGATGGCTCTTGTCAACTTCAATTTCAGAATCCCTTTTGAGATTTTCCTGGTGCACCTTCCGACTGCTTGTGTCCGACTTCAGATCTGATGTCAAACTGGTGTCATTATTATCTTACTTTATTGGCACATCTCTTATGAGCATGAAAGCAGAGACATACCATGCAAGAGCCACGCCACCAAAGACCAGAAACATACTAGGCACTCTATAAAGAACATTTTGCTGTGTGAAATAGACGAAAGGTCCTTCCACAAAGTCGGGAGAATCATTGCTAGGATTTATGTAAACAGTCACAAATAGGTTATCGAGCAAAGACCCAGTCATGCCACCAGCTGTGACACAGCCAGTGATCAGTTCAACATGGCTGGTGCTCCACAATACTACATAAAAACAAGTACTTGAGAATACACTGTACATAATTCCTGCAGTAAATCCCTCTCCAAGTCCATGAACGACAGACAAGGCTATTCTTGAAGCCTTTATTGTCAGAAGCTCAAGAACAACGCTGAGTCAAACAAAATGAAGCCTATGACAGTTGCCCAGCGTTGCACTTACGTTTTGCAAGTACAGTAGATCAGAGACTAACATTCCAACACCATAGATCATGATATAAAATGAAATGGTCCAAGGTGTCCCGGGGTTACTACTCAGCCTCTGTGTAGCCCTCAGGTAAGAGTCTGTATATATACAGACATGTTGCCCCAGTACCATACTTCCTCATTCGGAAACAGAAGAAGGAAGCATCCAGCATATATGTGCTGTACTTGAAGCAGGCCAGCTTGGAATTACACTTCATGATTCCAGTCTACAATGAAAATACAGTACCGGTAGTCTGTTGCAGAGCGCTATATAGGACGCTAGTATCTCAGAAACTGTGCCAGCAGAAGAGAACTTGTAAAATTAAGAAAATGCAGTTTGGTGGACATGAAAAAAAAAATTACATGAACTCTCAGAATGTAATCTGGAGCAAACTGAAGAGTACTGCATACCACATGTTCTGTTACAGATGCATATTTTGGACGATGAAATGTCCGTGTTGACCGCTAAGATTGAACAATGGAACTTCGATAATATTAGGTTTTCAGATAATAAATGTGCCCTATATTATGACTTTCACAGGCACCGAACCACTGGTATGCTGTTAAATATTATTTCATTAATAATGTAGATCTTGATAATAAGCACTCCTCCATAATGAGCATACTTTTTTTCCACGCACCGAGGGTCGAGGTTCAATTGTTTTTGCAAAGTTGGTGAAAATATGTTTACTGATATAATTTTATTTAGAAATTAAAACGGTGATTTTGACATGAATCGAATTACTGTAATACAGTGTAGTATGGTCTCTTCACACACTCGTTGATGGGATAGATGGAGAACTCACGGAAAAAGGACGTCTTGTGCGAGCTAGACGATTCCCAAGGAACGATATTTTTTACTCTATGAACAGGCACAAAATATGCATTTAGGATGACAGCCCGCCTACGTGAGACGATTTGACAAGAAAAATGTCCGCAACTTCCTGAGTTGCGTGGGTCGTTGAAGCCAATGAAGCCAAGGCAGCACCTGGCTCTCTCCCTATACCGTTCTGTTTCGACTGTAACAACTTGGTAATGATTTAACAAAATAAACAACGACGTTTGATTTTAGCCTTAAAAAACAAATGTAAGAGATCAGGAGATTTTTATGAATTGTTCGTATTCCCTACCCTTGGTCCTCTTACGTATAACGTTAGCACCACATAGCAAACCCAGACAAATCAAGCCGAATGACACAGTAACGAGTGGCAGTGCTAGGTCCCCCAAAAAACAATTACCTCCCTGGAATTTGATGGTCGAGCGAGGAGGCTTTAGGCCCGATGCCTCTTTGGCATCAGGAGAAACAAGAAATTTGTAGCCTTGTTTACAAGCGTGCGTTGATTTAAGATCAGGATAAAAACACGTGGGCTTGGCGTTACTTTATCTATGGCAAACCTGTCAGTTTTATCTTTCACTTTCATAATTCCACAAATGGTGAAGTAAAATGAAGAGTTGTCATGCATGATGCCTCATTTTTAAGAGTCGAAAGCACATTAAATGTCCCTGAATGACCAACTACTTTGGCATCGCCAGTCGAAAGAACGACGCAAAGGCACAGAACATTCATATGCTTTTTAAGACAAATTACAGTATGTAAATCGTTATTACAAAATTACAATGTTTTGTCCGCCTACTGAACTTTCTATAAATAAAAGGAGAAGTGCCAGTGACGGTCATAAGTGCCATCTCATGTCAATAGATGATGCGCGTGCCAGATGTAGAGAAAATATTCCGCCTTACATTTTTAGTTCCTTATTTCCTCCTTGTCTTGCAACAGTTCTTTATCTGATTATGTCCTTTAAGTGAACATACTGCTTTTGTTTGTTCATAATTATTTTAATGTTACACTTATGATTGAAAATGTTTCGCTAGGTGGTAAGTGTTAAAAATGACATAATCGAAGTAGCTGAGTAAAGAAATGTTGCATGATCTCTCCATATTTTTTTGTTTCATTGAAAGGGCTGTGCCAAATATGCCCTTCATATAATTATCATAAGCAAGTGAGTACGGTGTACTTTAAACATTTGTTTTTACGCAAGTATCCAATATTCACAAAAAGATGTTTCAGTTCACACAAATGGAGAACGGTCCCTCATCGGTGCTTTTTTTTTTTTTTTTTTGTGGAGAAAATCGTAAAATTAAACAACAACAACAACAACAACAACAACAACAACAACAACAACAACAACAATAACAAGTCTATCGTTTAATTTAGGACAGACATATTATTCATTCAATATGACAGCATTCTATCTTTCGATCAAGACTGAGAGTGAGACTTCTCTATTCTTTTCTCAATCACCAACTAATCTGAAGTGGCTCGTTTTGGCATGTATTAATTATCAATTTAAATACGACCGGTCACTAATCGGTGCTTTTTTTCTTAGAAAATCGTAAAATGAAACAACAACAACAACAACAACAACAACAACAACAACAACAGCAACAACAACAACAACAACAACAGCACCACCATTAACAACAACTCTTTCGTTTAACTTAGGACAGACAAATATAATTTTACCCTCCTTTGACGTCATTACTTTCATTCAATATGACAGCATTCTATCTTTTGATCAAGACTGAGAGTGAGACTTCTCTATTCTTCTCAATCACCATATAATCTGAAGTGGCTCGTTTTAGCAGTTATTACTATCATTAAAAAAAATTAAAATTATTGTATATTTATGTATTTATGTTTTAATGTCTACTCATATACTGTACTTGCCATGCATACTGGTGTATGATTGCCCATATATTGTTATGTTCGTAACCTGGATTCAAATAAGTAAAACTGAAATCGAAATTGAAATAGAAAATCATTATACTCCTTCCAATACAGAATAACTTGCGAATCTCCATCACCTCACAGCTATTCCATGGTACCACCACGGCTTTGATCGCATATTCATCTGTAATTTATTTGCATTTGAGGAAAGTGACCCATGACATTAATGTACATTAGACTCTCATAAACTCTGAATTTCAGGGACCAACCCATATTTTTTTGGTTCAGGATTCGTTGGAGTTTGGAGTAAAACCAGGTATAGACTAGACACTTAGACGCGTTGGATCACAGAATGATAGCGAGTATGTGGGCTGGTCGAAAATTTAAAATAGAAGGTCGTTAAGTTCTGCTGTACATGTAACCACTGCATAAAATAGATCACTCTCAGTTTTTATGCATTACATCGTCATTCGGGTATCGCAAGCCAAGACCAATGTTCATTTCTTTCGCTTTCTTGTCGGAGGAATATGACTGGCTAATAATTGGTTTTGTTGGTTGATGCATCTTTTACTTTCCGAAGCAAAACTTGAAACTGCAAACACATTACTATACATTAATATTTTGCTTAAACAGGATAGAGATTTGTTGGAACTGACAAATTAAAAAAAAACAAACAACAACCAACAAACAGCAAAAAGTAAGCTGATTAGAAATTTTATGGACACTCCAACACCATTTTGTTTTGTTCACATCTGGCAATATTCTTAGGAATTAACTCAACAATTACTCCAGGAATTGGAAATAGTTTTAATTTCGTGCCGGTATTCAGTATTTTGAAACTTCGTAATAATCCTGTTTCAAGTGCAATTTATCGAATCTTTTATATTCTGGGCAGGCAAAACACCACCAACATCAAACCAAGAGTGAGTAGGGCACCATTAGTAGAGAACACGGCCCACCAACCAAAATTGTGGAGTAGGGCTTGTACAGCTGGAGGCCCAACAAAATTCAGTACAATACTGGCCGTTAGTAGAACTGCATAGTTCCTGATGTAATATGTCTTGCCAAACATTTTGAATGTTGTGACTGCGAATACAACGTACAGTCCGTTGTTTGTGGAGCCAAACAGAGCCGTCCAGATCATAAACAGCCATTTACTGAGCATGGGCGTGAAGTACCAGTATACAGATGCTATACTAAGTGATGTCAAGAAGCCAATACACGTGTATTTGATACCAAGCCTATCCACCAAAGCACCCCAGCATATTCTCATGCATATGGCACATATGACGGTCACTACTCCCACATCGGTGAGAAAATGATCGTCTGTAATCCACTGTTGACCGAATTTTTTATAGCTGTTGGTCATCATAATGTAACTGAAGTCAGCGATCAAGTTACCGAGCCACATAATATAAAAGCGTCCGGTCTTCAGCATTTGTAGAGTGGTGAGGTCCATTTGAACTGTGTTGCAGCATTTATTAGAATACCATGACCTCATTGTTTCGTCCATGACTTCGACGCTTTTTGTATACTTAACATTTGGTTCCGTCTCCTCTGCAGCATTTCTATGTCCTTCCATGCAGGATTCCTTAAGATCATTGCATTCTTTATTCACTTCTTCCACAGGGATATGACATTGCAAAGTACCATTTTGATCAGGAGAGAAGATACTTTCCAGGTGTATAAACGGCGATTCCGTATACGACACTGAATTCTGTGTAAACCCATCACTTGCAGTGGCTGTGAGATGGCTATTTTCATCTTTAGTTTCATGATCTTTTGTGAGATTTACCTGATCCACCTTTCGAATGTTTGTGTCAGATTGCTGATCTGATGTCATATTGGTGTCTTTATTCTCTTTCTCCACTGGCACATCTCTTATGAGCATGAAGGCAATGAGGTGCCATATAAAAGCCACGCTTCCAAAGACCAGAAACATGCTAGGCACTCTTTGAAGAATATCTGGCTGTATGAAATAAGCAGTAGGCCCGATCACAAGGTCAGGAGACTCGTTGCTAGGATTTATGTAAAAAGTCACAAATATGTTAATGAGTAAAGCTCCAGCCATGACACCTGTTGTGACAAAGCCTGTTATCAGTCCCACATGGTTGGTGCTCCACAATACTACGTAAACAAGTACTTGGGAATACATTATTCCTGAAGCAATGCCTCCAGCAATTCCCATTACGGCGGATAGCGCCATTTTTGAAGTCTGTATAGCAATGTAGCTCAAGCACAGTGTTAAGCCGTTTAAGAGAAAGCCCACGACAATAGCCCAGCGTTGTCCTATACATCTTGCAATGAGATCAGAGGCTAAAACTCCAACACCGAAGACTGTGACATAAAATGAAACTGTCCAGGGTGTCCCGGACTCGCCGCTCAGCCCCTGTGTAGCCCTGAGATAAGAGTCTGTATACACAGACATGTTACCCCAGTACCATGCTATTTCATTCGGAATCAGAAGAAGGAAACACCCAGCATATGCACTATACTTGAAGCAAGTCATCTTAGTATTATGCTTCATGATTCCAAACTACACTGAGATTACAGTAGACTGTTGTAGAGCGCTATAAAGGACACAGGTATCTCCAAAGCTGTGCCAGCTGAAGGGAACTTCTAAGAGATAGTGCAGTTTGGACCTGAAGAAAAAAAAAAACAATTTTCAAAATGTAGACTGGAGCAAATTGGAGAGTAATATATGTATCTGTTCTGTTACAGATGACTTTTGATGATGAAATATCGTCCATTTTGTCCGCTAGTATTGTAAAGTGGAACTTCAATATTAAGTACTAAGGTAATAAGTGTACCTCACAACCAAGTGTGTCTTTCACACGCACCGAACCATTATTATACTATTATTATTTTATTGTTAAGATAGATCTCGATTACAAATACACCTCCATAAAAAACCATAATTTTTTCCACGCACGAGGGGTCGAGATTCCACTCTATTTTACAAAAATAGAAATACTGTATAGCCTAGCATATCTACATAAACTGATATAATATTATTTTGAATTTAAAACCGGCTATTGTGACATTAGTGAAATTCGTAATAATAATGGTCTCTACACACAATGAAATCGTTGAAGAGGTACAATGGAACCCGCGTAAGCAAGACGATTCCCGAGGAACGACAGTTTTTACAATAATTATATGAACACAGGCACATGAAATCAGGACGATATAATATCCTGCATGAGTGAGGCGATCTGAGTTGCGTAGTTCGTTGGAGCCAGTAAAGCTAAGCCACCATCTGTCTTTCTCCCTACACCTCTCTCTTTCGAATGTAACAACTTGGTAATGAATTTACAAACTATACAATCACGTTTGTTTCAGCCTTAAAAGAAATGTAACAAATTAGGAGATTTCTTGAAAATGTTTGTATTCCCTTGCCTTGGTTGTCTTGCACATAATATTAATATTGAACAGCGTTTTTTCAAAACTCAGTAAATGCAATTTCGTTGAAAAATGAGTTTGTGGTCTATTCAAAGATGAATCGTGCTCAAAATCTGCATTCCTTCAAAGTTTACGTGATTTAAAAGTAAATAAAAATATATGTGTGAAGAGCAGTCGCCGCAAAGTTATTTCCTTCATTTCAAAAATATTCAGAGACCATGACATACCGAGTTTTGGAAAAATGCTCTTCATATCGCGTTAGCAGCCCATTGCAAACCTACGAAAATTAAACTGAATGACACAGCAACTAGTGACAGTGCCATACAAAAGAAAAGTAAAGGCCAGAGACCTTTAACAGAACTTTCATTAATGGGTCCTACAGCTTAGGGGAGTATATTTCACCTACTCTTGTCCTTCTGTCGGCGTGCCCTGCTTTCAATGATAAGTGCTCCAGGGGGCAAATTTTGCTTTTTTATGGAAAACAGAGTCCATTTTACTTTATTTTGCCAGGCACTTTTTAGCTTTGGGCTGAAATTGTCAGGTCAAGGGTATGCTTAGGCGGAACAGACCTGACAGGCGTTGACCAGTGAAAAAGGTAGGATGTGTACTTATAAACAGCAAAGAACTCAAAACTTCAGTGGGTTTGCTTGGGTTGGGTCTGTCTTGAAATTTGGGCCACACAGTGAGCTTCATTCTGATATGAGGCTGAGTGAAAGCTAAAACTTTGGGTTCAGAGGGCAGTTCAAAGTGCTAATATAGCCCATTGCGAAGAAAAGGCCCAAATCTCATTGCAGACTGTAACCAACATGCCAACTATGCAGCGGAAGTTAATTCCTCCCTTTGAATTTGATGGTCAAGCGAAGAGTGTAGGCTGGATCCTTGGCTAATACCTCGTTGGCATCAGGGGAAACACGACTTCAGTGGCTTAGTTTACAAGCGTGTGTTGATCTAATGCCAGGATAAAAACGCGGAGGCTTGGCGTTAGTAAATCTATGGCAAACATGTCAGTTTCAGCTTTGTCAAATTAAAACTTATTAAAACAGTTTATGGATGGTTAAGACATAAAAAATAACCAAAATAAAAGCAGGCACGCAGTCTGGGGCCGGACGTAGACGCTTGCGTCTGTCGCTTACTGCGAAGGAAAAGCGGGACATATGCGTCTTTTTAGAGGCCTGGCCCTCAAAATCTCAGAAAGATACTGCTAATCGTTTCCCAGAAACGTGGAAAATAACGGTATAGGGAAGAACTGTTGGAGATATTTTACTCAAAGCCCATAAACGGCTGACGGCAAAAAAAAAAGTCGGAATCGGGTGTTCAGAATAAGAAAATGGGACCCCCAACACACGATGCAATGGAAATACAGTAGCTCTTTTTCTCTGGTTTACGTCGGCAGGTGCCAAAAATATCCTAGCCACTCAAGACATTTTTAAAAAAAACAATGCCATGGAGTTCGGTACTCAACTGAGTATCGGCTCAGACTTTCATTTTTCGAACTGCATTCGGCATTCATCATCGCACGAGCAGCGATCCCCAGGTAGGCCTAGTTATGATCCCCAGGTAGGCCTCGTTATAACTGGTAGAGAAAAGGCGCATGAGGTAATACCCGTGCAATGTTTTTTAACATGGAAGAAACCGGGCTGTTTTATGAAATTCTTCCAGATCGTTCACTGACAATAAGTGAGTTTGTCAAAGGAACAAAAATGTAAAAAATCCAGGAAGCCTTGGTCGGAGGATAGAAGTCCCTTCCAGCATCGACTTATTCGTGCTTAAAATGTAAGGATAAACATGCAAGATAACTTGGTTTATAAGGTTTTAATACAACAAATTATGTTGATTTGTAGAAACCCCTTTATAACGCCAACCTCTTTATAATGCCAACTTAGGCAGAGTTCCGGAGCTGACGGTATAAAGAAGTTTGACTGTATATAGATCAACAATAAACTATGTGAGTCGAGTATGTGAGTTCTTGCAAAAAAGAGATATCGTTCTATAATCTAACACAATTATGCTGTCATAGTTTACGAGCTCGGTAGCGATGCCTTGTAATCGAAAGAACACGCACTCGTTGAGCATAACTTTAATCGTAAATGCATGTAGTCTAGTAAAGTAAACTATGCATTTCCACATCATTTTCTAAGGCTTTCACAGTGTGTTCTTAAAACCGAGTTCCAAGTTAATCATTTAGTTCTGTAAAGTTGCAATGGAAGCGAAAAATAATCTCTGTTATGTAGACGAAGTCCAGGAAATGAAAGCATCAATGCAGACAAAGTTGAAGTGTGGGATAAGTTTTGCTCCCGTGGGTCTTAGAGACCCAGAGTACCTGTTTTTGTGCCCCAAAAAATAGAAAAAATTATTTTTTGCCCAAATTTTGACTAATGTCCTAAAATATTATGACACAACATGTGATCAAATCATATTTTCTCAATGGTCAGCGAGTGACTGACCACAGACCACATTTTTTTACACCCGATTTTGCGCTCATGAGACCTGTGAGACCCAGTTTCTCATTGTCGCAGCAAGAGGTAAGTAAATCTCAATTTCTTAGTCTTTCAACAATGTTGTTGCAAGTTGTGTATATAATGGTAATGACTTGGAATTCTCTCGTTTGTTTGTAGAGTTATTCTTCAACTTATTTTGGCACTGAGACTGACAATTACATAAAGTGTTCGATCATAAAAATGTTCTTTCTGGACAGCGCACTGCAGTTCTCAATTAAGTGTGCTAACTAAAACCTGCATATTAAAGGGTGGTTTAGGGCAAAAGAATAATGGTAGAGCGAAAATGTTGTTTCAAAATTGAGATTTTTGTTTAAGAATGTTGGCAAAGTATACCATTTTGAATCTTGTGTTATTTCTTAGAAATGGCCATATTTAAGCTTACTAACTCCACGATAATTAGTATAGTCATTACTGTTGCACGCATGGCCAGTGGAGTGACGCCAGGATACCCTGGCATGTCCACAGACTGTTACAGCTGTTTGTTCCAAGAGCGGTGACATAATGGGGAACGAAGTTACCGCCGAGATCGATAAAATCTGGGACGGGACATCAAAGAGTCGCGCCGCGATCGTTGTTGTCCAAAACTGGACACCGACTCTCACAACACAGCAGGTCTGTACCATGGTTACGACGTAGTCTGGTGAAAAATAAAATTGAAAATCCCTCTCTCCGCCTTCATTCGCCGCTGCACGTGAACACTGACTCATCCCTAGCCAAGATGGCGTCTGTTGTCTTCAACCTCGCATGGCCAAAATCACGTGATACGCACTCCAGTGTTCTTTATAGCTCCATGGTTAGGAATAAACTTCTCCGTGCACGAGGGTGTGTGGTTCTTGCGTAGAAAGCATTATGTCATAAGAAAGGAACAAAGAAAGAGAGAGAGCGAATGAGACAATCAAAAGCGAACAAATATGACTCAAGTGTAGTTCCAGTTCAGTTATGTTATTTTACTCCCTTTTGATTCATGGTCTCAATGAAAACTTTGATAAACTTTCTTGGATCGCATTTTTCCTACACCCTCATGGGGCTCATCGTAGGTGGCCTTATAGCTCTTCCAGGGTGAAAAAATGTGCCTGTTTGTGTAAACAGGAAGATTGTTGTTAGGTTTGCACATAGATATAATGTACCATGTAAATTTGCTGTGTATCAACATATAACAATGTTATGGTTTCCTTGTAGCAATATACAGTAATACTTTGATTTCAGCAGCTTGCCATTCCACTTTAATATTGTGAACATTACATGAGTAGCGTGTGCATCTCATGGGCTGGTGTCTTCGCTCAGGGCTTGCGAGCACAGTCACTGGAACCCATGCTCCCCCCCTGACCTGAGACTCCTGCTTCTAGTTCTAGTTCTAGTGTGCATTTACTAATGAATGCATATGATATGTATGTGGGTGTGCCTGTGTTCGTATGTGTCTTTCTGTGCATTTCTGCTGGGGTCAAGCAACATCAAGGTATGATTCAAAATAAAGTGACATGTTATTATTTTATAGCGGTTCGTTACCATTTGTTCTTTTTCTTCTCTGGATTTAATATGACGGTTTGTTGCGATTTGTTCCTTCTCCTCTCATTTTGTTATGCTCAGTTTTTTACGTTCCTGATTCCTAGCTTTGTTACTATGTGACGTCGAGACTACGTCAGTTGAGGAGCACACATCAAAACACAATAAAAACTTCATGAGCCTCAGGCCTACGTCATATTGTTTTTTTCATGAGCTTTACCCTTCATTGTTGACCCCGACGTGATATGGAAGAACACATTCCAAAGGTAGACCTAACGATCAAGCTACCGACGTTTTGGACGTTGGATCCGCCCTTATGGTTCAAGCAAATTGAGGCACAGTTTGCAACCGCTTCTATCACGACTCAGAAGGCGAAATTCAACCACGTCGTCGCGGCTCTGAATCCGGAAGTCGCTGAGAGATTCGAGATGTCATCGTATCTCCTCCAACAACAAACCCATACGATACTCTGCGAGAGATTCTGATCAAACGTACGACCCCATCGCGAAGACAACAGCTACAAAGTCTGTTTCGAGGGGAACTTGGGGATAGTCGCCCCACTCAGTTACTGCGGAGAATGCGAAGACACCTTGAAACGCCCAATGATGGCGACACCGAAATTTTCCGCGAAACATTCTTACAAAAACTAGTCCACCTGAAGATGTCAGGAAATGCCTGGCTGCGGTGACTGGCGATCTAAGACTCAATGCGTTAGCTGACAAAGCAGAGCTTATCATGGAATCCTCGGGTTCCCAATGCAACACGGTGTCAGCTGCGACCATTCCGCAAAATACATTACACGACCTTCACGAACATATCTCACGACTCGAGAACCAGCTTCTTGAACTATGATCAAGGCAACGAAGCCAGTCACCTGCTAAACGTGTGAAATTCACGATCGAGCATCACAAGACTCGAAGAGTGTCTGTTGGTATCACCATACTTTCGGCAAATTTGCGAAACGATGCAGACCACCATGTCTATTTTCGGAAAACGACCGCGTCAGTCCTTAGAAGCGGCCTCATCGACTGGCAGCACTTCATCTCATAGCCGTCTTTTCCACGTCACAGACAAGATTTCGAAACGATCGCTCTTGGTCGCCACTGGTGTTGAGGTGAGCGTGATACCGAGACGCACCGAAAGTGAACGCACCGCCCTGAACCTCAAGGCTGCAAAAGGAAGTCACATACCAACATATGGCAACATGATACTACAACTCGACATTGGGCTAGAAAAACGTTTCAAGTGGTCTTTTATCATTGCTAAGGTGAGTCATCCAATTATTGGTGCAGATTTCCTACGCCACTTTGGGCTCCTTGTTGACGTTGCGAGACACAAACTTCTGGACATTCATCACATTCCATGGTCGCGGTTAAGTCTATTGCAAGTCCAAAAATTTGTCGATCTCCGTCACACGTCTTAAGTCGAAATTCGAATCTATCTTAGATGAATTTCCTTCTCTCACTCGTCCTGAATTTACTAACGCATCTGTAAAACACAATGTCACTCATCACATCATTACAGTAGGACCACCCACGCATGCTAAGGCACGTAGTCTTACTCCTGAGAAGCTCAAAATCGCCCAAGCGGAGATTAAAAATCTACTAGACATGGGCATTATTCGACCTTCATCAAGTAACTAGTCATCTGCCTTACATATGGTCCCGAAACGGGACGGTAAGTGACGTCTCTGTGGCGATTATCGTGCCCTTAATCGTCAGACCGTGCCTGATCGATATCCTCTTCGCCACCTGCCGGATTTCACTGCATCCCTTCGAGGAGCTATCATATTCTCGAAAATAGACCTGGTGAAAGCTTATCATCAAATTCCAGTGGAACCACAAGACATTCCTAAAACAGCCATAACGATGCCATTTGGCCTCTTTGAAATTGTGAGAACAAGCGTTGGTCTCCGTAACGCCGGACAATCCATTCAACGCTTTATCGATGAAGTAACCCGGAATCTCGACTTCGTTTTTCCGTATATCGATGACATTCTTACCGCTTCTGCTTCACCACTGCAACACGAAGCGCACCTTCGCCAACTTTTTAGCCGTTTAATGGAATACGGCGTCGTTGTCAACTCAGACAAATGTGAGTTCGGCGTGAGAGAACTGAATTTTCTTGGACACAGAGTCAACAAGGACGGCATCTCACCCCTTCCTGAGAAGGTCAAGGCAATTCAGGATTTTCCTTTACCCACCTCACAACGCAGATTCCACGAGTTTACCATCGTTTCATCCCTAATTGTGCGCAGTTTCATGCAACCACTGAACAATCTACTTTCACACAACAAGAAATGCGACCTGCTTGTTGATTGGACTGAAACATCTAAACAAGCATTTTTTTATTTAAAAACGGCACTGGCTCAGGCCACACAACTTGCACATACTCAAGATAATGCAGTCACGAACATCATGGTTGATGCATCTAACACTTGCATTTCTGGAGTTCTTCAGCAATTTATTGACGGTGCTTGGAAACCACTGACATTCTTTTCCCGTAAACTCCGACCAGCAGAAACCCGTTACAGCACCTTCGGGCGTGAACTTCTGGCTGTCTATCTCACTATAAAGCATTTCCGATACTTTTTGGAAGGAAGAGAATTCCACGTTTTGACAGATCACAAAGCTCTCATTTACAGTGTGAAATCTAACTCTGGCAACTACTCACCATGTGAAATACGCCATTTGGACTTCATATGCCAGTTCACCACAGACATTCGTCACGTCAACGGATGCGACAACCCAGTGGCCGATGCACTTTCACGCATACATTCAGTCTCAAGTGGTGTCATTTCTAGCATCGATTTTGAAGAGATGGCCGCAGCACAAAGAGAAGACTCAACACTTACCAAAATACCATCATCGCTGCATGTTGAAGCTCTCCCTCTTCCTCATTCAGACGCAGACGCTCAGATTATGTGCGACACTTCACACTGAAAAACTCGACCCATCGTTCCCGTGGATTTTCGCCGGAAGGTATACGATTCCACTCATTCACATTCGCTTTCACACCCGGGATTGCGTGGAACCAAACGTGTCATTAAATCGAGATTCGTATGGCCCAACATGAATCATGATATCAAGGAATGGACGCGAACCTGTCCACAGAGCCAGCAATGCAAAATTGCTCGGCACACGGTTTCTCCTACCTCGACATTTCCGGTTCCCTCTTCTAGTTTTGAACATGTTCACATAGACTTGGTCGGGCCTTTGCCTGCCTCACAAGGGTTTTCTTTCATTCTTACATGTATTGACCATTTCACACGCTGGCCTGAAGCAATACCTGTCAAAGACACTACAGCTACCACGGTTGCTCAAGCTTTCATTTCCGGAGGGGTCGCTCGTTTTGGCGTCCTTTCAACTATCACAACAGACCGCGGTCGTCAGTTCGAATCACAGTTGTGGACTGAACTCACTGAACTGTTAGGTATCAGACGTTCCCGCACGACAATCATCCATGTGCTGATGGGATGGTTGAACGATTCCATCGCCAGTTAAAGGCTGCGTTACGGACCCACGAACCCTCTCTCTACTGGTGTGAGCATCTTCCTGTCGCACTACTCGGCATCCGTACAACATTGAAAGATGACTTTGGTTGTCCCGCGGCCGAGATGGTATATGGCACGACACTGCACTTACCAGGAGATTTCGTAACTGCTCGTGAAACAAGCTCGTCACCGATGATATCTGAGGACTACGCTAGTCGGTTAAAAAACCACATGAAAGGACTCCGCGCCACACCTCCCCGCATCACACGTAAACGCGTGTATGTCCCTACGTCCCTGTCTACTTGTACCCACGTTTGGGTACGTAATGACAAAACACATCTTGGTTTGCAGAAGCCATACAGCGGACCTCACAAGGTTATTAATCGTAATACCAAGTATTTTACTATTGACCTTAATGGTCGACAAGATCAGGTAGCAATCGATCGTCTGAAACCAACATTTCTCTAGAGATGGGGGTAATATAGCGGTTCGTTACCATTTGTTCTTTTTCTTCTCTGGATTTAATATGGCGGTTTGTTGCGATTTGTTCCCTTTCCCCTCATTTTGATATGCTCAGTTTTTTACGTTTCTGATTCCTAGCTTTGTTACTATGTGACGTCGAGATTACGTCAATTGAGGAGCATACATGAAAACACAATAAAAACTTCATGAACCTCAGGCCTACGTCTTATTGTCTTTTTCATGAGCCTTTACCCTTTCTTCAATATACACCCAGTTTGTGACAGTGATTGGATTATTATTTTAATGCAGGTGAGGGAAACTTTTTCCACAAAACAGTGAACACTTTGTTCCTAAAAGCAAAAGAGCAACGTCTTATTTTCCCAACTCAACAAGCTAAGACTATATCCACCAAGGATAGGGATAAGTATTACTATATTTTCCACAGTTGGAAAACATGTCTTTCTTACTACATATAAAGACGCCAGCAGAAATGCACAGACAGACACATACGAACACAGGCACACCCACATACACATCACACGCATTCATTAAGAAGTGCACACTAGAAGCAGGAGTCTCAGATCAGGGGGGAGCATGGGTTTCATATTAAACGTAAAACTGCTTCCTAGCTCTGAGCGAAGACACTAGGCCATGACATGCACACGCTACGCATGTAATGTACGCAATATTTAAGTGGAATGGCAAGCTGCTGAAATCAAAGTATTATATTGCTACAAGGAAACCATAACATTGTTACATGTTGATGCATAGTAAATTTACACTGTACATTATATCTGTGTGCAGACCTAACAACAATCTTCCTGTTTACACCAACAGGCACATTTTTTCACTCTGGAAGAGCTATAAGGCCACCTACGATGAGCCCCATGAGGGTGTAGGAAAAAAGGGATCCAAGAAAGTTTAACAAAGTTTTCATTGAGACCATGAATCAAAAGGGAGTAAAATAACATAACTGAACTGGAACTAACACTTGAGTCATATTTGTTCGTTTTTGATTGCCTCATTCGCTCTCTCTTTCTTTGTTCCTTTCTTATGACATAATGCTTTCTACGCAAGAACCACACACCCTCGTGCACGGAGAAGTTTATTCCTAACAGTGTAATANTTTGGACAACAACGATCGCGGTCCGTTCCGCTGATGTTCCGTCCCAGATTTTAGCGATCTCGGCCGCCGCTTCGTTCCCCATAATGTCACCGCTCTTGGAATGAACAGCTGTAACTGTCTGTGGACATGCAGGGTATACTGGCGTCATTCCACCGGACATGCATGCAACAGTAATGACTTCACTAATTATTGTGGAGTTAGTAAATATGGCCATATCTAAGAAATAACACAAGATTCACATGGTATACTTGGGCAACAATTTCTCATTTTTAAAACAACATTTTGGCTCTACTACTATTTTTTTTGCCCGAAACCACCCTTTAATATGCAGATTTTAATTAGCACACTTAATTGATAATAATCTCCTGCAAAAGTCTTTGCAAACTGCAGCGCGCTGTCCAGAAAGCACATTTTTACGAGTGAACACTTCATGTAATTATAAGTCTCAGTGCCAAAATAAGTTGAAGAATAATTCTCTCAAGTCATTACCATTATATACACAACTTGCAACAAAATTGTTGAAAGGCTAAGAAATTGAGATTTACTTACCTCTTGCTGCGACAATGAGAAACAGGCAGACCAAAATGACCAAAACAGGACACCAGGCTTCTTCAGCGAGTTCAGTTAGCACGGACGGACTGCTCACTCTCTTAAAATGACTGACCGAGGGCACACTGACAACTGGGCAAGACATACAGCTTTAAATGTAGTGTTGATGCCATGTCCGAAAGTATCGATTATCGGGTAATCGATAGCTTCAGCAAGTTAAAAGATCAAAAGAAATATATAGGAAGAAAATGTGTACTCGTACATCGCTAGTATCGTCAGCCTCTGGGTCTGAGAGGCCTCACCAGGAATAAATCGGTGGGTGTCGAGGTTTTCTCTCTCTGAGAAGTCTGGGTCTCACAGGCCTCACGAGGAATAAATCGGGGGTGTCAAGTTTTTCTCTATTTGAGAAGTCTGGGTCTCACAGGCCTCACGGGGTACAAATAGGAATAGGAACTAGCGAGATTTGAGAACATCAGTTAACAAGAATTTCTTGCGTTTACCACAAGTTCTGGATCTCCCATTGCACTGCTTTCTTTTCCTAAGACGTCTTGTTTGTACAAAATATATTATAACTTATCCACTTATGTAGACTTACCTTACCCACTTCTGTCACCCAGAGTGATGCTTAGCATTAACTGAAACACCTGCTGTGTCTGTTATTAATGATATGTATGCAGTAAAACTTTCGCATTATGTGTATTTTCTGAAAAGACATAATCATAATCTGACCATTGCAAGCGAGCGTTGCACCATGTCATGAAACAGATGTGGAACGAATATTGCTAAAGTCATTGTAATTCTAAAATAAGTGTTGTTTTGTCCCGTTAATAAAGACTATGAATGCCTGAGGCCTGAAGCCCGAATTATAGTCTACATGCTTATACAATAGGTAATAAGTAGGCTACACTCTTGATGAATTAAACATGAAGCCTACAGTGCTTTTTATTATATTATGCATTTATTACAGAGGTGCACCTGAATAATGAACCTGAATAACGATACATAATTAAATAGTATGTGAAATTAATACTTTATAATGAGGTATAGTGAATTCATTCACTGAATATGTAATATCATTGTTGAATTGCATAATTTTGTATAATTATGTCATGGATCGCAATTACTGAATAAGCTACAACTGAAGCCTGAAACAGGGTCTGCATAACAACAAGACAAGACAGCGAGAAAAAAAAAATGGCCGAATGCCCAGAAGAAAGTTGCTGATTATATTTTCACCAATTACATTTCGGCAGTAGCTAGGTATCCTCCAAGTTTGTGGGCAGGACATGAAACCATCAGAACAAATAATACTTGTGAAAGCTTCCATAGCCATATTTCTGGACATTTTACTTCCCCTCATCCCAACATTTTCTTATTCATGGAAAAACTAGCAGATGAACAACAGAAAACAACTATAACCATAAGGTCATCATCCCATGAGCGCAGACTACCTGCCAGACGGTACCGGGAACGTGAAAGACTAAGACAGGAACTCACCACAGCTTACCAGAGTCAACAACTAACTCAAGCAGAGTTCCTCAACAGGGTGGCCCAAAGAATGCTTCCTGTGAGAATGTAAATTTCGTTTTTAACCTCCACTTTTATCAGGTATTTTAATCAGTGATTTTTAAGAAATGTGCTCTCATAAAGACATTATCCTGCTCGAAATCCCAGTATGGAATTGTGCCCTGGGTCTGTTGTGATGCTGGCAGTACAATCTTTTCTAGTGCAATGGTGAGCAGGGGGCAACAAATATCAAGACTGTTTTATCCATTTATAAATGCATGAGTAAATTTAAAAAAAAAATATATACAATGAAATTTTAATGAAATAACAGTCTTGATAATTGGCTAACGGAAGAGGTCTACTACTTAAACTTATAGAATTTCAAGTCGGTACCATGTCGAATACCTGTGCAACCTAAGAAATACCCGATACCGAAAATCCCTGCGCAATTTTCCAACAGGTTTTGGAAAACTCCTTTGAACTTTTTGACAATAGGATTAAAAACCTGCCCAATTTTCCGCTGCCCAATAATATATGATTATGAAAAAAAACACATGAATGATTCATACAGTTAATTAAAACAATGTCACTGTTTTACAGAATAACATTTATTCATTAAAGAGATAAAAATGGAAAAACGAATAATAAACATCAACAGTTGTTGTATTTCTAAACGACTCAAAAAGGGCCTTGCCGACGGGGCGATTGAAAGCAATCGGCCAGTCGTGCTAAAAAAAAAAACTACACGGCGGGCCCCCCAAAAAATTGACGAAAAAAAGTAACGTGAGTACTCACCACTATTTTTTCTCTACTTTCACTACATCTACAACTACTTTTTTAGCGCTGGTATTCGCTACGCTAAAACCTATCAATTTTTGTCAAAAAGTACTCACTACTTTTTCGCTACATATTCGCTACACAACCCTGCAAAATTGTCAGTCCGCTGTTGAGTTATATTACGCTCAAAATAACTTGACAGTGCTAACCTACACTTCTTTACTTGACTCCATCACACATGCACTTATTGAACGGAGTGTTTTGTTTTTTTCCACTTAGTGTTAACAACTGGACACAATTACTGAGACAAGAAAAACAAGTTATTATAATCATGCTAAACCTACCAGTCATGCTGGCTACTTGATATGACTACTGTATCACACCCAAAAACACCACTCGGGATATTATGACTACCGTATCACACCAAAAAACACAACTTGTGATATGACTACTGTATCACATCCAAAAACACCATTCGTGACATTATGACTACTGTATCACTATCACACCCAAAAACACCACTCGTGATATTATGACTACTATTATCATACCCAAAAACACAACTTGTGATATGACTACTGCATTACACCCAAAAACTCCCTCATGTTTTGACTACTACACTGTAAATCACACCCAAAAACACCCACCACTATCCAGCATTGCCAAGTATCAGCAGCTCAATTTTGCATTTATTGTTCAATCAAGGATCTTTACGTTCACCTAGTTGTTCATGTGCCCACCCTTTACACCTTTAGACGGAAATCAGGAATAAGACTGGAAACGGCCTCAGGGAATAATGCCCAGCAGAAGAAGACAAGGAATATCATTATTGCCGAGGCTCGCTAAGGCTGAAACTGAAAAGAGAGGAGAGGGTTGGGGGAATGCAGCCGGACTTTAAGTCACAAGAAGTTAAAGTAATTTTGGGCGGGGTGGGAGGGAGGGGAGGGTAGGGGAAGGAGTGGAATGAATTGAGTGAATTTCGAGTGAATGTTTGAATTAATTTAATTTCTACAGTTAGAAGAGATGTTGTTTTGTGATTTACAACCTGGCATCTGGCGATACCTCACTTGGCCTGGCAAAACTTGCTGTTTTACGTACTCGTGAATACGAATATGTAGCATCAAGGGACTCGCGAATTCGGATCCGATTCTCCTTCATTCTTCTAGGCAGAAAGCCGCGAACGAGAGAGGGGGCATTATGGAGGGGTGTGGGTAGGTGGGGGTGCGAAATATTTAAGTGGGTTGTTGTTTCTACCTACACCCCCTACCCCAAACTCCATACAAATGCATTCAGTCTTTGTCCACAGTTACAACGATACAAGAGATGTCCTAATCATCAATATATTTTTAATTTCGGCATTGTCTGATACAGTGAACCTCGGATCTAACGAGGTCGCAGGGACCGACCTTCAGTCTTTGTTGAAGGTTTGTGGCACCTATTAGAGGGGCAAATCACTCATTGTGTACAACCTAATTAATCCGCTAATATATAAAATCCCCTTTTTTGGGGGGCCCTGCCAGCCAATATCAGGGTGTAGAAATAAGTAAAATGACCTGTGATCTAAATAAAAGCATTCAATTTTAACGTTTCATGTACAATTTGAGGTTTCTATATAAAAAAAAATAAAGTTTGTAAGGCTATGCATTTGCACGCGGTCAAAATCAGCCAAATGAAAAATTGGGGATCAGAATTCGAGGTGACCTTTTTCGAAAGAGATTTGTGAAAAATTTTGGGCGTTGACCTCCCTTTTTCTTCCCGTTAAAAGATCGGACAAAAGAAGTACTTTAAGTTACTTTAACTTCCATGAAATAAATTTCCCAAAGTCACAGTAGGCTATTGTGCGTCCAACAATAAACGTTCTCGGATTTTCGCGAATATCTTTGATTTGTTTGGATCAATCTTCGCCAAATTTTGCATAGCCTCCTGTTTCAATTTGTCTTGATAGAAACATATTTTTTCATCTTTATACAGTTACAGATAAAAAAGTTTTCTTCATTAAATTATATAAAAAACTCGACCCATAGGAAATCGGGAAAATAAGGTGGTTTACAGCTACGTGGATTATGACGTGAGGATACGCAGCTTCTCTAAACACAAACATTTTTGTTACGGATAATTGTAGTGCATGTTTCAAAATTCTAATATCAAGGTTGTTTTGTTCCTGTAATATTTAACTTTTCAAACTACTTTAGCTCATGCTCTTTGTGTTTCTTGGCTTTTTGTCATGTCATTTTAAGACAACAGAGGAGTAAACTTCTAATATAGAAAGATGATGATCCTTCTGCCAGCCTCTAAGCGTGGTGTTTGTAACGTGCGTGTCAAATGATATTGTAATGCTATTTGAAGGCTATTTTTCATAGCCTCACGTTTGTGATAGTTTAGTACCTTGAGGGCTATTTCTTTGACTCCTAGATCATACTGTCGAGGCATGACGTTAAAAATATATTAAGATTTTAATAGTTGTGAGTCTGCTTTTTTAATGTTTGTGTAGACCAGCCTTTTGTTTGCATCAGAATGCTTGGCATGTTCATTACGCAGAACAAAAACTGGGGGGTGCACATTGATGCACAATCGGGAGTCCAAAAAATCTGCGCCAAAATCAGTGTGTGTATTATTATATGTGTAGAAAGGGGAGGGGGTCAAATGCATCGAGATGGAGCCATCAAACTGTACACTCTTTTTGATAAGATATGACGAAGGGAAGGGGTGGGGACAGTAGGAAAGTCAGAGGTAGCGAAGAGACTTTCTATTAGTTGCTGATGACTGTTGTATTTTATTTTATGTCAGTTTTGGTCGTGGACGTAATAGTTTGTCCTTTTTAACGGATGCGGTCGGCGATAAAAACAGCAACGTGGGAGGAGAAAATGTTTTGTCTCAATTGCGGAACACAGAACGTGAGACTGCTAAAACACAGAACATTGCTTTGCCTGAAATATTTGGACTTGCTCTTATGTGGAACTGATGTCAACAGTGAGACAACTGTGAAAACTGTAAAACTTCTGTATTTTAAACAATCGAGTGTCTTGAGTTTTTTTATATACTTTAATGAAGAAAACTTTTTTATCTGTAACTGTATAAAGATGAAAAATATGTTTCTATCAAGACAAATTGAAACAGGAGGCTATGCAAAATTTGGCGAAGATTGATCCAAACAAATCAAAGATATTCGCGAAATTCCGAGAACGTATATTGTTGGACGCACTATAGTATGTAGAATAACACAAAATTAAAAAAAAAAACTCGTGAAATTTTGTAGGATCCATATCTCGACTATTTGTGCACCAATAGACCCAACATTTTGCATACATCTTCCTTTTGTTCTGAAGGTGTTTCTTTTGATAGTTTCTTCACATTAAACAGTCCGTAAGTATTATTTTGATAATTACGTAAATTTTCTTTGTTTCGTGAATATAGTCCCAGTTCGGTTTTTTTTTAATGGACCATACGTCACTGATTTTTGCTGTTCGCCCCTGAAATGTTTACTTCCGATCCCCGAAGTTGCGAGCATTTGTATCAGATGCCGCGTCGAGATTATATTTATATATATGTACGTGGTAGAGTCGATCGCCAGAGTGAACATAATCATTGTTATGAAAAGGAGCAAAATCAATAGAATGAACATGACTTTGGTCATGTGTCCCACCAGTGCGAATACTGGTGCTTTTCGATAGACAAATATGCATGTCCTAGACTTGGCTGTACCAACAGCCAAGAAACGCTTCCTCCCATGCACATCGCATGGGTTAATTTTTCCACTAGGTTCATCATGTGTAAGTCACAAACCGACTATAATTGGTCCTTTAAAAAAAAAAAATTGGTGTTTCTGATTGTCTCCGAAATATAGAAAATGGATTTTCCCATATCCAAATGACCTGTTCCAATATAATATTTAAATTGACGTTTATGCTCATGACGTCACTACTGTTGTGGTGTCTGAAGCCAAATTGGTGTTTTGAGGCCAAATTCCTCAAATATGGCGGATTTTTAGAGAATCTGGCATTGAGAAAAATCATTACATTTCAGCGTTTTTTTTTTTAGCTTAACCGTTATGTTACGTGTGTGAGCACAATAATTACAAAAAGAGCAGGATGTGGTTTGGTCGCACGATCACGCCGCAAATTTGCGGATGCTTTGTTTAGTAACACAAAATGTTAATAGGGCCAAAAGAAGAAAAAACAACATGTTACAGAGACTTGAAGCCGAGGTCTCATTGAACGCAAGGTATATGCAAGTCTTTTGAAAACGGGTCTATCTTAAGTGATAACCCTTAGCTAAAAGGGAACTTACCATTGCACTGCAAAAATATCGCTGGTTGCTTCCCTTGACTCCAGACTCCATCGGCGTGACAACATCGCGAGCTGAAACTTGTACAGATTTACAAAGCAGTGTACATGTTAAGAAACGAATGGTTTCAATAACCGTCTCTGAGTCTGTAATTAAAATTTCGCCTAGCGCAATGATTGGTCCAAACAAAAAGGTTTGGCCAATCATCAGCCGAGCATTATTATTCCATCGTTCCATTGTCCATTCCCCTCCCCTCTAATCGCTTCAAAGGCTTTAATTACTCTTCCGCTCTCTTCCGCTAATCGCCCAGATGGTACTACTGTATCTCTTTCCTCCATCCCCTCCCTCCATACTCCGCTCCTTCGCACACGCAACTATTACAGTAACCTTTCATGCTGACTCAGTTTTTGTAGACTGTCATTAGCAATTGTTGTTACGTAAACCTTCGGAAGTTGCTTGCTGCTGACAGTTTTATTGCGGGTGAAAAAGGATGTGCGATGGTCTACCTTCTGGTTGATGATCTCGTTAAAACCGAGGTTGCTAGAAATTTTGTATTCGTTGGATCAGAGGTACATTTACTATTACAAACAAGGAAAAAAAACGGGGTCTCCCCCCCCCCNCCCCCCCCCCACACACACATACACACACATTTCCCTCGTTGAATGCGAGGTCTCGTTGGATCCGAGCTCGTTGTATTCGAGGTTTACTGTAATTGGTACTCCACTTGCTATGCTATCTAGGCCGAACTAGGACACGGGACTCGGATTAACGGCCAACGGATAGCACGGAAGTCACCGGTTCTTAACGAGCAACCGGATTCTAGTAATCGCTAGTTAGAATTCGCAGTTACCAATTCGAGATCCAAATCCTGCTCAGGCCTTATCCGCTTTTTTTTGTGGCTCCACGTTACAGTAATAGTTTACTTGAGCTTCAGAAATATAATATGTACATGGAATTTGAAATACCTGATGTCTCGCTAAGACGAAAGTTAATTTCCACTGTGTATCTCAGTGCAAGGATCAGTGCAAGCAAAACTCACAGTTAAGAAAATGTTCCTCAGATGTTTCACTAGTCCAGTTACAGTCTGCTCACGGGAAAGGATAGATCTGGAACGTCTGGTGAATGCATCAGGAAACCATATCTTGGACTTGAACACACCCATCGATAATATTATACCCCTATGACACTGTATACTTTTGTCCCTGCCCCAAGGTTACAGACGCCTAACTGGATGAATATAGGGTGTTAACAATGCCTCATAAAGACAGTACAAAATCCATCCTTTGAACAGGTTATGTAGAATGGACCCTAGATTTGTGAACCAACCTGCAAATTTACTTTGCATTCTCTCCTGATTTTGTAAACTAAACCTGAAATTTGGGTCATTTACCTCGGTTCCAGTGTGGCCTGTGTGCGGGGCAATTGTCGTTATGGGGAACTGGTCAGCTTGTTTACGCCGTTCGATGTATCGAAATGGATGAATATAGGGTGTTATCAGCAAAATATCTGTTTTATACAGTATATATATATATATATATATATATATATATATATATATATATATATATATATATATATATATATNTATATATATAAACCATTATACATTGGGGCTGGAGGGAGAAAGAGAGGGTGCAAATAACAGCTGTTTGTTTACTGTGAGTTTGGTGGTGCCCTACCTTACGCTGATGGGCAGAGGCGGGACAACTCACCTAGTTATCTATATTTTAGCAATACATTATTGTGATGCAGTAAAGCAGATAATAATAGTGCCCATAAATACTTTGTGGTTGCAGATTCTAAAGCTCCTAAAATTATTCTGTTCATGTGAAATAATTACTGCATAGTCAATGAAATTTACAGTGACACATTCATAAATAACAGTCTGTATCAGCTATAATTGTAAAATGTAGAGCCGTATTATTGATTTAAAAACGTCATATCAAGCACTAGGGAAAGGTAAATATTATCTACCTGAATAAGTAGGTAAGTAAGTAAGTAAGTAAGTAAGTAAGTAAGTAAGTGTAAGTAAGTAAGTAAGTAAGTAAGTAAGTAAGTAAGTAAGTAAGTAAGTAAGTAAGAAAGGAAATAAGCAAATAAGTAACTAAATGTAATAGTAAGTAAGTAAGTAAGTAAGTAAGTACGTAAATAAGTAAGTAAGTAACTAAAAGTAAGTAAGTAAATAAGTAAGTAAGTAAGTAAGTAAGTAAGTAAGTAAGTAAGTAAGTAAGTAAGTAAGGAAGTTAGTAAGTAAGTAAGTAAGTAAGTAAGTAAGTAAGTAAGTAAGTAAGTAAGTAAGTAAGCAAGTAAGTAAGTAAGCAAGTAAGTAATTAAAAGTAAGTAAGTAAGTAAGTAAGTAAGTAAGTAAGTAAGTAAGTAAGTAAGTAAGTAAGCAAGTAAGTAACTAAAAGTAATAAGTAAGTAAGTAAGTAAGTAAGTAAGTAAGTAAGTAAGTAAGTAAGTAAGTAAGTGAGTAAGGAAGTTAGTAAGTAAGTAAGTAAGTAAGTAAGTAAGTAAAAGTAAGTAAGTAAGTAAGTAAGTAAGTAAGTAGTAAGTAAGTAAGTAAGTAAGAAAGAAAATAAGCAAATAAGTAACTAAATGTAATAGTAAGTAAGTAAGTAAGTAAGTAAGTAAGTAAGTAAGTAAGTAAGTAAGTAAGTAAATAGTAAGTAAGTAAGTAAGTAAGTAAGTAAGTAAGCAAGTAAGTAACTAAAAGTAATAGTAAATAAGTAAGTAGGCCTAAGTAAGTAAATAAGTGAGTAAGTAAGTAAGCAAGTAAGTAAGTAAAAGTAAGTAAGTAAAGTTTGTTCCAATTTGCTCTGTAAGTCATAAAGTCAGTATAGATAGTCCTTTTTTATGTCAGCAGCGATGTATCTTCTACCTCCGAATTTATAAAAAATGTATTTCCCCCTAACCGAATGACCTGCTCCTGTTCTATTTTTTAAAATTTGGTGTCCATGAGCATAACATTACTACTATTATGGTTTCTGCTGCGAAGTTGGCGTTATGAGGCCAGATTTGGCGCTATTTAAAACCTTAGCTGGCATCAAAGAAAATCGTTGGGCAGTTTTTATTTTCCTCAGCTTAACCACTATGTTTACATATTATGATTCATTGGAGACCAATAATTAATTAAGGAGGAGCGCCGTAATTATGTATAGATTAGACGTAGTTTGAGCGTTTGTTTCCCACAAACATCCTTGCAGATTTGCGCGTGTTTTGACTTAGAAATAAAGAGATAGATAAATAAATAAATTAAGTTTAATACATGTAATTTAACATAATATGTGTTTTCGGACGTTTTCTCTTTCATCATCAATAATAAATGAAACCTAACTGGTAAACAACAGATCGAACGCTAAATGAACAGAGATCCTGAAAAAATACAAAAAGTCGAATAAAAATAAACAGCTGGTAAGGAACATGACCACAATAAACATACACACTGAACAGACCTGAATAAGTACACACAATAATCCTTTTTAACAGAATAAATAACAGCTCCTACATGTCACCTGTTCTACTACATTATTACTCTTTCATTCCAGTACCTCACTTGTATCCCTCTCTGCTTCCTTGCTATGTTATTATGACTTACTAGTAACTGTAAGTTCTCCCCTTCTCAACGAGACTATGGTGACTAAATTTCCAGATAAAATTTATGGGATTAAACTTAAGTTCTAAATATCTAATAAAAGAGTGATGCTACTTTCCCGTTGCAAAAGTTCAACCANTCGAAACTAGGTAGGCAAACTTGCACAAAGGTTAAGGGTATCGTCGTACGTTTACCTCAACGACCCTCTACAGTTACATGAAGTAGAGGCGGGTTGCAAGCAGGATAGGTGCAATATCATGGCAACCACAACATCAAGAACAACAACAACAACAACAACAACAACAACAACAACAACAACAACAACAACAACAACAACAACAACAACAGCAGCAGCAGCAGCAGCAGCAACAACAACAACAACAAAATATTCAGCGATAACTGCAACAGTACAACTAGTCTATACTGACATACTGTTTATTTTTTGTAGATATTGACACGTCGTTCCTTCATGAGGGCAAAAAGACTGAGGTCAGTATCGTTGAAGGAAAGTACTAATGACTCGAATGACCGTTCTTTGATCAGCTTTTGTTTTCATAGCAAGGCACCTTAGACATGTATTGTTTGCTCGTGTTTTAGCTGAGCGTGTGTAGTCTTTTATCCATTGCAAGTTCTCGAACTCGAAATGGATGCTTTCAAAACAATAGCCACGTTTGCTAGGGGACTTCACTGAACCTATCCTGCCGAAAACATAAAGTTTCAAGTTCTTCAAGGTTTAGATCTAGCCACTAGACCTAGATCTATCTAGTTCATAAAGCACCGAAACAAGAAACAACACAAGGGTTAGCCAAGGTGACAAATGAAAAGAGGGGAAGTCATTCATCTGTTTCGTTATGGCCTTGTTTCTCTTCCGTAGGCATTTAGATTTTTGCCTACTGGCATGGAAATTCTAGCAGTGCTCGCGGTTTAGCTGGGGCTCAATCTGGGTGGAAGTGCCGACTTTTGCGCTTAATATAGTAGAAAACGAGCTGCCAGCGAGCTAAGCTACGTAGTCAAAATTCAAAATGACTACTTGGCTGACTAAGCTGGGCTGCGTTTGGGGCTCAGTCGGGGTGCAGGTGCCATTCTTGTAATAAAAATTTCAAGTGACTTGTGCAGCGTTTTTGTTTCTTTGGAGTTGGGGGTGGGAAGACTTAATGTATTACAAGGTTGTAGTTTTATAGTAAACTATGCGCGTTTGCATTTCTTATTTCAGTACTTTTTTGGTTATCTGTTTTATTTTTTTTTACATTTTTACAGGACGTTCTTTTTCCCAAGTGGTAGTCAATGACTATTTGACTACCATTACGCTACGCCACTGTCTCTAACTGAAGAGTGATGCGATTTTCCTGTTCCAAAAGTTCAACCACATTCAAGGAAACAAATGTTCAAATTTGTTGGTCTTGCACGTTTCCCATAGACTCCTGTGCGCGCGGTGCTAGGCGGTGTTCAAGCGTCACATAATGGTGAAAAATCATTACAAATTATTGCCACTTTCTTCAAATTCATTCTTTGAATCCATGTTGCTATCTTTGAATATTTGTGTTTAGACCATGGTCCAGTCACTCGCTAAACACCCCTAAGGCAAATAACAAATTCGTCTTTTGTGAACTTTTGACTGTATTCCACGGCTTCATTACGGCGTTCTCGATGTCACAAATTTAAGCTTATATATTTTTTAAAATATAGATAGGCCTGGTCAGGAATCGGTTCCGAAGTCAGTAATTGCTGGTCCTAATCAGCGATTCATTGGAACCGGCTACGACCATTGTCTGCGCACCTAGGTGTAAGCTTTCTTGGGTCTCCTAGAATGTGTGTTTCGAAGGTGGAGTCAAAATAAGTGTTTTGACTGAAGATGAAAGTGTTTTCTTTCTAGAAAAGCTAACAAAAAAGTTCCATCCAGCTGTCATAGACGAGACGAGTTTAATGGTGCGGTGAGTGAGAACTGAACTCGGATCCGTGATCTTTAGACCATATCAGAGTCACCTCAGTCCCAGCTAGGAAAACTTACTGGAAGCCTTTACACTGTCAAAAACGCGAATATAATACATAGCATTCACATAGTGATGATCAGGGAGTTTCTTCCAGCTGTAAGCAGAGATTGAGTACAAGAACATGGACAATTTTTATTCGGCGTAGATTCGATTCCTAATTTAGGCAATACAATCTTGTTTGAGGCTCTCGAGCCTATCAAAACCGAGTAAAAAAACAGGGAACTTGTGTTCTCCGTTCTGACACTCCGTTTTTTGTTTTTTTTTGGTTTTTATGGAAATGAGTTGAGTATGATCACGACAAATTTCTCCTTCATTCTCCCACCACCTCTAACCCTTTCCGGAAATCCGAATCGGAGCCGGATTCGAGAGTCTCGGGTAGCTACGCACTCGGACTCCCACGTAGTCTACCTGAAAAAGCGAGTTTTGCCTAGGTCTAATGATTTATGTTATGTATCATCATGTTATAGCTTGATATCGGCTTTCACGGTAGATTTCTATCTCCAGCACGTCGCACTTGTCTAAACTGTTTATTTGTTTAGACTTTCTGTGTTGTAAAACATGTTCACACCGTTTGACGCTGGCTACTTGTAAACCACAATAGAAACAAGCCGGTTTCAGTGGTCAGACGAGCCGAAAACTCTCTTTGTGAGAATTTATAGCCCCATAAGCTATAATTCCTATCCCCACAAGTGTGATTTTCTTGTGTAATGGGCATAGCAATTCAGGAAAGCTGACAGCAAAAGCAAAAAGAACCAAAGGAACTACGGTCTGTAGAGAACAAACAATAGGATGTGCATCACAGAACTTTATACAGTATCTTTCATGGCACTATCCAACTTTTATTATGATATATTGTAGAATGTGCCTCCCAAATGATGCAATTCTAAATTATGTGATCCTATGGTGACGTGATAACCCTTTCTGATAACATTTTTTTTTAATTTCACCTCAGCTAATTGGACAGCAATAGGTCAGAGGCCCATTCTATGTCTGTCAGTTTTAATGTGGCCAAATAAAACATTATAATGAACCTTCACCACTCTTGCAATTATAGTATTCAGGAATGATTTATCCTGACAACATTAAAAATAAAACCTGATATTATCAAGTTTACCCTTGTTCACGGATAAACGAGGTATCTATCTATCTCAGAAGTTTGGAAGGTTCGAAGTTTTGTAAGGCATGGACAACAAAATCTCAGGATTCAGTGAGTGCTTGCTAACATCATCAAAGAAAGCCAGTCTGTTAGCGATCATCAGCTTGCCTCTCAGGACCAGGTTTGCCAGTAGGCCTCAAGCTAGTGATTGTCTTAGGCATCACACGTTAATTGGTCGCACACAGAGGCCGATGTGTGTGGAATGCATTGGTGGCAATGCTTATTTTCAGAATACTATCATATCAATTTGTGAGAAGCATTCAGAAAAGTGACTTTTTATGCTTCTGCGTAATTCGTGCACTACATTGCCACTAAACCTCCTCTTCCCTTCCGTCTCAAAAGAAAAGAGAGCAACAAACAAAAAAACCCAAACTTCTCATACACCTTCACATCCCTTTCTTTCCCACCTTGCCTTTTTTTTTTAGCTTTCATGGAATTATACGGAAACGTTGGGATTCAGATATCGCTAAGGACTTCCTCGACCGGCAGTTGAGGACAGTGAATGACGCGTTTTAGAGGACGTGACTTATACAAACACTTAATGGACGTAATTTCTGCAATCCTATGATGACAAATAGGCCCATATGCACTATTAATCATAGTGCATAATATGTACCTTTTTATCAAAAGACGGCAGATTTCATCTGTTATCTTTGTCAAAGGTAAGTAGGCAAACCTTTTCGTAGATTGCTGTTGCCAGTAACCAGGTGGGATGACGAATTCTTACTGACACTGACATAATATATTCTCTCAATGTCATTATTATGAACAGGACACAAGAAACCCTATGTGAGCCTTGTGACGTCAAGAGCTACCTACCTTTACGACAAGGAAAATATTGACAGACCGTTCCTATCTCCCGAATATAACCGAAGGAGTCGCCACCATTTTGGCGCCCCCACAAAATCTGGAACATCCTCCGCCACTGTTCTTTACCTTCTTTAATCTATCCTACCTCTTCAAGTAGGACACGTACATCAAAAATAGTTTCCGGTTTCCAATACTTGTTCTCTCTAAAAATTATCTACGGTGTCCACCGAGTCAATTTTGCGAAGAAAGAGCACCGTTCTGTTACCGTGCACGTATGTAATATGACGCAATAAGGAGAGCTAGAGTTACCGGGTTTGGCCCTTGCGTCCAGAATTATTCCCCTTCCCCGATCAGCAGAGGCCAGTGGCAAAAACGATGACGTCCCTTAAGTTCCAGCAGCTACAAACACCTTTGTCTGACAATGTATTATATTCAGCTTTTAACTAAGGTTCTGGTCATTCAAATTCAAACCTAAAGTTTCATAGTGTAAGCCAGAAAAAGTATTCTGCATTTTTATTGCCTCAGCATGATTTTGTTTGACATATCTAGTGTTAACAGAGGAATTAAAACATTCATATCAACATGCTATCACCCGTCCGCAGAGCACTGGCTGGACAGCTTGGTCATGCGGCTAGAACGTATTTGACGTAAGCTTATGGCTGCCACGTAAAGTAGTGGGTGTAACAATTCGGACTTTGGATGATATAACCCTGTGGGTTGTCTGGGGCCGCCAGAGGCGTTATATCATTATGACAGATGCTTGAAAGACTGTATTGTTGGAATAATAGGGTATCGCATGATTTAATATGGTCTGTAGGACGATGCAGCCTTCCTTTCAGTTTATTCCTTCAGCAATGCCCATCGTTAATGCGAAGTTGAGTCTGCTTAATAGCAACTCCTCGGAAGAGAGATAAAGTTGTGATCACTTATAGAAGCATTATTATCAGAAGGAATATTGGGTATATGAGAAGTTTCAATGAAGCGGAGTCGATCGTAATAGTGGTTTCGCTACAATCTTACGTTGTGTCATCTTTCCTCCTCTTAACCATAACATGTCTGTCTGTCTGTCTGTCTGTCTGTCTGTCTGTCTGTCTGTCTGTCTGTCTGTTCTGTCTGTCTGTCTGTCTGTCTGCAAGCAACTCCATTCGTTCACTCTCTCGTTTCTTCTCTATCTGGAGCACATCCATCTCTTTGTGTGCGTGCCCCACTCACTCCTTCTAATCTCAACCTTTCGACCACCCCCCCCCCCCCNCCCCCGAACAACAGAGCGTTTTTATAGCACTCTACGCTGATTAGCTCATAGATTTCCTTTAACTCGGAACGAGAGAGTTCAATCGTCTTTAATATTAGTTTTTGACGTCTTCAGCTAAAGGTTCATCGAGCATGCATCTTCATAAGTGATTGATGACATAGCAAAACACTCTTTTTAATTTGGTCGTGCTCATTTAAGGAATGGCCCCATGGCAGTCATATCTGAAGCAATCAATACTTCCATTAAAGCACCAGCACAGTGCACAATCATAACCACTGTTCGAAAGGTCGGGAGGGTTCTCAAATACACCTCCTCTATGGGGGTATACCTTGTCACCAAATCTGAAAAACAGAAAGGGAAGAAATAAGAGAAATTAAAAACATAGAGAAAGAAAGAAAGAAAGAAAGAAAGAAAGAAAGAAAGAAAGAAAGAAAGAAAGAAAGAAAGAAAGAAAGAAAGAAAGAAAGAAAGAAAGAAAGAATACAAGCACTTTCATTCTGCTGATCCGTTTTATACTATAACCTACTCAGGTTCAATATCTGTATTTCCTTCACGTTTTGACATAGCTTTACAGATCCATGCGCGTACAGTTGTTTACATCCAAAGCATTTTGTGAATAAACTTCATTCAAAGGGAATTTGATCGGTATACAAAGTATCAATGAAAGTGCACAAGTAAAACAGACGAAAAATGGTCAGACAACACCCGAAATTTTTAAAACATATATAGATTTTTAAATAAAAGTGGCATGTTATACATGGCAACAAGCAAAGACAGAATTCTATGAAGTGTAGTATGCTCCATATGAAAAAAAACCAACCCGCTTTTGGGTATGATAAATTTATATCTTGGCGTGCATCTTTAAATTGTACATGTGACATAATACCGAGTAGGAGGTATAAAATTCAGTTTTGTCTGACACGACTAAATAGTCCATCTGCTGACCTGTAAACAGCACAAAATGGGTATAAAACGTCAAATCTTTCGAATTGAAATTAAAGAAGGTTACAGTGAATGGTGTTCACAAGCCATACTGATCAGTGCATGCAATATTTCAGTTTGAAACGGTAATAATTCTCATATAGTAGAATTTGGAGTAGACCAGTTTAGAGAATTAGAATCGTCTCATGTGGTCGCTATAGAAAACTACATAGTTGCAGACTGAGAGTCTTCATGGCCCAAAACTTGCCAGCTAAACCTCAAATTGCACGTTTAGTCCCATAAAAATAAATAGAGAATCTGTAATAAGTGTTTGTTTGATATTAGTTTTTTGAAACGAGTTATACAGTACATTTAACGTATTGGCTAGCCTTTGGCGAGCTTTTTGAGAGCGAATACGATTAATGTATAACGAATTTCATAATCTGATATCAAACACGAGTTTCAGATCCTTTTTATCATATAGACTCTAACTAAGTTTTAAAAAAATGAAT
This sequence comes from Ellobium chinense, assembly GCA_033807755.1. Classification (NCBI taxonomy): domain Eukaryota; kingdom Metazoa; phylum Mollusca; class Gastropoda; order Ellobiida; family Ellobiidae; genus Ellobium; species Ellobium chinense. The sequence goes on along the minus strand of JAWQUT010000019.1, from coordinate 3,672,578 downwards.
TTTTGATAGTGAAAAGGACCCTAAAGTGGCTCTCGCTCTGTTTGAGACACATTACTCACAACTGAACTGAATGAACCACACAGTTACACGACACAAAGTATATCCAAACAGCTGACAATCATTGCTGAAACTTTAGACCACAGAAATAGTGTAACAAATAACATTTCAAGTACTTTTATATCAAATATTTAACTGAACTGAAACGTGGACGATGAGAAGCGATAAGAAAGACAGACTGAAATAATTTGAAAATAAAAATCTAAACGGAGGAAATCCCACAGCAGTGAAAATAGTTACAAAACAAACGATGTCACATATTCAAACGTCTAGAAGTTTTCAAGGTTTCCAATCAAAGGATTCGTAAGCAGGTCAAAGGTCAAATTTATGTAACTTGTGACATAACAAAAAATTATTACACACTTTTATGTCACCGGAAATAGACCCTGTTTATACATATGATAAAACTCGATATTTCACTCACAGCCCGTGCAACTGAAACTCTATATTTCCCGCTCAGATCGTATCACAGAACGATATGAAAAAAAAACAACGTCATAAGACATAAGAATGGCAAATGAAAATATGCCAAGAAAGTAAAGCAGGAATGCACGAACGAATTTTGAAGCGGACTCCTTTGACTGAATAACTGTTGTGGATACAACGTCAAATAAGTGTCAGTAACAATAACAATAAGTTTATTAAAATAACTAAGAAAATGACGTGATGCTCATTTCTTATCAAAATGGATGCCGGTTTGCCTAGATTGTGAAATGATATCACCGACCAATATTTCGTAGATTCGGTGATTCTCATAAATACAGCAAAGAAAACTAACACAGAGATGTAAAGATTGTTAGGACTTGGTAAATAAATGTATCATTAAGAAGGGTGAAACGCCATAGACAGACATAGACAACATGATAGAAATCTATCTGGGTCGTCTTTTCTGCACCTTTCTCATGCCAATCAAGATACAAAATGGAGATGAGTGTGGGCCTTGTTCTTTGCAAGTCACACTGTATTGTCCTGATTGTTCGCTGGTTTAGACTCCCCTTACCTAGGATGCTGCCGTTTCATGCACTACGGGCTTCTGTGCGCCGCCAGTGGCGTGCAAATAAATTTTCATGATGCACTGGACATCTTTAAAGAAGCTCTTACTCTTAATATAGACTTTTCTTCCCTGTATCCTGAAACTCTTCATTCCAATGAGTTTATTGCTAGGGGTAAGGTTTAGGGGTAAAGTTAAGGAAGAAAAAATAAGTTCGGATGGTCCCTAGAATTTTTGATTGTCTAAGTAAGAACTTGACATTGTTAATGTCTAGGAACTCTGTCACGTGTATTCGCCTCATAACCCTTAACCAAGCACTGAGTTGGAGGATAGCGGGATGTTGTCGATAACGGAGCAAGTCTTTAATCAACAACTTACACCAGTGTAATAAATGAGAAGATGAAAAAAGCTTTTTCTTTCTTCAGAACTGCACCAACAGAAAGTAACGCGGTGCTCTGCAGATCGCCAGATCACATCACTTTGATCAATAACTTACACTTGTGTAATAAATGAGGAGATGAAAAGAGTATTTTTTTTTCTTCAGAACTGCGCCAATAGAAAGTAACGTGGTGCCCGGCAGATCGCCAGATCACATCACTTTGATCAACAACTTACACTAGTCTAATAAATGAGTGGATGAAAGGAGTTTTTTTCTCACTTCAGAGCTGCGCCAACAGAAAGTAACGTGGTGCTCTGCAGATCGCCTGATCACATCACTTTGATCAACAACTTACACTAGTGTAATAAATGATGGGATGAAAATAGTTTTTTTTCCTTCTTCTTTACTACGCCAACAAAAAGTAACATGGTGCTCGGCAGATCACCAGATCATATCACTTACGTGCAAGGAGCTTTGACAACAGCACAGGACTTTCCTCCACAGCTATTGGGGCAGCACCAGCTCAGCTCATCACAGTCTTCGTTTTTCGAGCAAGAAATAGTGTCGTCAGTGCAGCCATTGTTGTCAGCGGGACACTCTTTTAATATAGTTCAAAAAGAAAACTTCAAAGTTTCATTAGGCCATAGACCAACATCATACAATGCACTACGATGTTACAGCGATACTGTACACTGTAAAGACGTCCTACGTTATCCTCATGCACACTATTTCCACTCATCCATCACTTTCTCATTTAGCTAACACCTAAACTTTCGAAAACTAACATACAAATCATGGCTTTACTGCTGTTATCACTCTCTCTCTCTCTCTCTCTCTCTCTCTCTCTCTCTCTCTCACTAAACACACTTCCTACTCACCTCTTCCCCCCCCTCCTCCCAAAAACCTATTTCTCTCCTCCCTCCCCCTCCCATCCCCCCTTCTACAAATCCTTGCCAGAGGGCGCCCATTTCAACTCAAGTTTCTGAATTGTATTTTTTTTCAAAATTCCAGAACATGAAATATCCAGTCTTCGTATGTCTTCACCCATTCATTTTTAAAGTTTTTTTTACTAATCTAAACATATTTGGTTAACTTTAAATATCCCGCAAGTAATGTTTTCTTAAATTCTTTAAACCGTGGACATACTGTCAGCCAATGGAATTCATCCTTCATATCGCTACATAAGCTACATATTCTATCTATTATATACATAATACATAAATACTATAAATTAAAAGCAAACAACAACCTTGTTTGTCCAATTGAGGCAATGTCAGAGAACACTAACAACTGCTGATAATGAGACCCCAAAGGGCAGTTTGTGGGTGCCATGACAAGTGGTCAGTTTTCCATGATAATATCGAGAATGGAAAAACAAAGTTGTTATTTGCTTTTGTCATTTTTGATCTTCTTGTCAAATACGTCCTTAAATGCAACATTATTCTTTTCCAAATAAGGGACATGTAATTAGGATAACCAAAATATTTACAAAATTTAAATTATTTACATTCCTTTCGACTGATGTGTAATGCGATATATATACAGAACAACCTCAATAATAAGTATGCCCTTGGAGTGTGGAAAAAATACACTTCACATTATTTCTACAGTGGCAGGCCAGATCAGTCAAGGATGTTCTCAACTCTCTGAGAATTATCATGATAGAATCCATCCATCCATCCATCCATCCATCCATCCATCCATCCATCCATCCATCCATCCATCCATCCATCCATCCATCCCTCCCTCCCTCCCTCCCTCCATCCACACTTAGTGCATATTTAAAAATAAACGTCTCATTTTGTGCTGCAGTTATGTCACAGTGCATAGCATCTGTGATGGTGCGAAGCCATATGGCCAAAAAGCATCTGTTCTGTTGATTACTAGCGTACTATTGTAGTGTTATCATTGATGTACCTCCTACTGGTGATACTGTAGCGCTATTGCTGACTGAATTTGTGCAAGTTCTGTAATTACAGCCATCTTATAGCCTTCATGTCTACTTCATTCACGAGAACTTTTATTATACCACCACTACCACCGCCACTATCAACACCACCACCACCACCACCACCACGATTCTCCTTCCATTCACATTCATTTTCAAACAATCAAAACTCAAAGGCCCTTAAATTAGAATTTATGACATCGCATTACGCATACAATCACAGCCGTCCAAATGTATGAGCATATATCCACACAGTCATTTCATCCTATCTTATTTCCCTCGTGTGAGTGCGCGTCATACACATACACATACAAGTGTCAGCATAAACATATATATACACACAGTGCCCGCAGAAACTTATACACAGTGCCCGCATAAACATAACACATTGACATACTCGTCTGTGGAACTAAAAAACTTGATCGGACCGGATGAAGTTGCAACAGCACACCGACAGCTGTTATGATTATCAGAAATGTTGTAGTCGCCATGTCTGTAACAGAAACAGGAGAGGTAGTTTCAGTCAATGTACACCAAAGATCCTATGGAAAAAAAAAACAACAACAACAATCAAATAATGAAAATAATCATTGTTCGGTAAGACAAAAATTGATATCGTACTTACAGGGGCCATATTGAACTCCGGGCAATCACTGTCAATACAGTCGACGAATCTGTATATTATTATGATGACCATAATTTTGATTCTTATCAAACCGTCTCCTTAGACAGGTGATCTCAAGTACAGTATGTCTAAACTCTGATGTTAACAACTGGGAGCTTGCACATCAACGATGGGATCTCTTACCATCCTAAAAATAAACATTTGTGCATCGCTGCCGAATACACCCTTAGTGGCGTTTACCATGGAAAATTGATGCAACTCTTGCGATTGTAAGAGATCCCATCGTTAATGCGCAAGTTCTCAAATTTCGCTGAACCACGAGTGAACTTTGATGAACATGATAAGCCCGAGTATAGAAGTTTTTTCACTTGTGTGGAGCGACATGAATTTATATCGTCATGAAAGAGCAAGGACGTCGAAAACACTAAGATTTTACGTGTCACTGATGCTACGGGAGCAGCGATTTGGTAGTATCCCAGTGATATTTGAGAGTATCTCTCAGGTGATATTCCCAGCGATAATGAGCGTGGCAAAGAAACAAGCTCTCGCACGTCTCTACGGTCAGGTTACAGTCATATTCATAATGAAGCCGATTCATCTTAACTTTTCAAACAATGATCTTATAATTATTCTGTAGGGGATATATAAGAACAACAACCATTATCCAGCCACTGATCATTTAATCTCATTGGGGGACAGCTTAAAACATTTTTGCAGAGCTGTTCTTTACGTTGCTTTCACTTATAAAACATTATGCCCCTTTTCGCCGTTACTCAAGCTCTCTTCAAAACTTTGCAGCGAGCAGAATGCACCAGTTCTATTATTTTAAAACAAATTTCTTCACATTTCGTCCTGCCCCTCCACTTATTTTGTTGCTGAATAAAGCATTTTTAGAAATCCTATCCGTTTGTTGTTTTGTCAGCGTGCAAGGCTTTGATTATCTTTTCGTTCTTAGCAGTGATTTTGTCAGGCAACGCCGCTATTTCCTCCAACGCCAGCGATGTATGCGCTGTTTGCGCATAATATCACGTAAAATAAAATTGCAGAAGAGTACATTTGTTACTGCAGATATTGCCTGAGTGCTGTCCGCAGTGTCACTGGGAATAGTTACTTCGTCACTTTTATTCGGTGTCCATTGTCGAAACGTCTATAGGGTGATTCAGAACGCTGCTCGCTGAAACAGAGTCCCCCAAGCGATCTATTTTTAGCCGTGCCGTCCGAACCGGCGGCTGACTGTTACCTTCATTCATGGTTAAAGGTCAGATTCGTGCTGCCTTCGATGTTGACTGTTACTACTACTAGTATTACCGATTAGACTGCTAGACGTAACCTAGAAGTTTGTTCAACCAATGCCTCGGAACAAGCATTGCGCTTAGAGTACTTGCCACTTGAACATAGGAAATAACATTGTCAAGATCTGGAGAGAGTATTTTTGTCGCCTTTTTCCGAAACTTTAGAAATTTCCGAAATACCACTAATTTAGGATCATGCAGTCAAGAACATTTTGATAATGGTGCTACGCAGTCAAGAACATTTTGGTAATGGTGCTAAAATCAGCAGAATTTTACAGAATTCCTGCTGATCAAACAAACAAAAAAAAATCAAGTCTATGATTGATGGTTGCAGCAGCTAGTAGTTATTCTGTGCAACGCTGTGCAATATCAGTGAACGAGTAAATGAGTTGGAAAAAAACTTCAATAGTTATGTCGGATGTTCTTGCCTAATCGAGACTGTAGACATAGAGAATTATCGACATAATATTTGTATATATTACCACTCATAAACGCGTACACATTCATCTATCCACAAATCCACAAACATTCCAACACACACACACACACCCACACACCCACACACACACACACACACACACACACACACACACACTAAAATGTACACACACACACGTGTACCACGCTCAAACACCTGCACAGTCATGCCCATACATATTACAATAAAATCCCATATAAAACATGCCCTTAGTGTACTTATTATTGAGATAATTGATATACCTGTTAAAAACGTGCCACATTAATTAAATGATAGAATGATAATGAGTCCGTGCACGTGAAATTCAATCTTAATACCAAGGTAAGTTACGCTTATTAAATGAATCGACATTTAATATCGAGGTTCCTCTACATGTTCACATAAGGAGATAAATCAACCTTTATTTACTCTCAAGGGATTATGTTTTATAATATCTGTTAGTATCAGTATTACATATTAATCAGCTGCACGTGGGAGAGGAGGAAGGGGAAGTCAAGATATTAAATCATATCAATAGATATACCTCTTTACTAAGTATGAAATCATATGCGCGAATTCTTAAGTCCTTGATAAGTATAACATATAATTTTTTCATGCACCAAGGGGCATTTGATACAAGAACTTTATTTAATGAAATGATAATTACAAAATTTTTAATAACAATTAAGGTCTGATCATGGGTTCCAGCCTCTAATGCTAAGATTACACAGATCTTTCGCTCTTCCCCGAGCGAAGAAGCCGGCATAGTGATATAGTTCTATGGATTACATTGATTTCGTGGGGATACCCTACAGAAGAACAGTTTGATGAAGTAGATTTAGGTCATTAAAACAATTTTAGCGCCAGGAACGTCATTTTCTCCATGCTCCACATAGAGCTGATCACTAGCCTCGGCCAATGTTATGCACGGATATGCACTCTAACCCCCCGGCCTCGCCAGGTGCCCTCCGACTGATGACGTAGGCGGTTATCGGACAGAGCGATCCGAGGTTCACGCGGAAGATCTGAAGAACCCTAAAGACCTAGCACCACTTACCCGTAAAAGATTTGATCTCTACCGAGCTTAGTCTATCTTACCCGTCCGTATATCCAGTATAGACTAGTACTGAACACCACGAAACGAAATCATCTCACCTCAGTATGCACAGGGCCTATTAAATTGTCGTCAGCTGGTGTGATTTCTCTGCTAGTTATACTTTACAGCTTTCCGAGAGATCGGATTAGCCCCTTTATATATATACCGTATGCCGGCGCTGAAAATAGTGTCTAATGAATGCATGTTATTAGCGGATAATTACAGTAAAAAAAAAACAACAACGGGATAGACGCCATGAGGCAGTGCCGTGTCCTCATAGGCGGAAGTTCGGATCAGTAGACCTAAAAAGGGAATGCCGAATCTGGATATCATGAAGCGACCTCTGTACATTTTGTTATTTCATAGGCCTGCTGGTTTCATGTCTTTACATGTCTTTACCTGTATTCTACCACATTATCGTTGTCCTCAGCGCCATTACAGACTTGTGATTATTTTAGTCTGGCCTGTCTTCTCTGTTCCTCGATCGCATGTCAACACCATTACCACTGACGTTAAGGAAGCAAAGTACAGACTTTGTTGTTCTTAATTAATTTTTTTTTTTTTGGCCTCTCTTCTCTGATCCTCGATCGGATGAGTTAAAGAATAGCTAGAAAGTCATGGCACAAATTTACATGTTAGGGGACATCTAACTAAGATCCCGCTGCTATACATCCACTTCGGTTAAGATCGCGCCGCTTAACATGCAGTTTCGGTTAAGATCACGCCGCTTAACATCCAGTTTCGGTTAAGATCGCGCCGCTTAACATCCAGTTTCGGTTAAGATCCCGCTCTGTCCGTGAAACCGATTTTCTTCTCTATACAATAATCCTTTTAACATCCCGGCTGCACAATGTTTTTCACCTAAGATCCTGGACTTACTAACCGCAGTGACTGTATTTTTCTCCTTTCTGTTCTGACAATATTACTAATTTCCTTTGACAAAATAAGGATCTTAGTGCAATTATCCCTGTGATAGATACTGCCAACATGAATGTTTCATAGCGTAAAAAGGCTCAGGTAAGTCACCCTTACAATAACGCAATGACCTGTTCCACTGATGGCATGCTGTTTGATCAAAAATGGCGTATTTAAGATGCAATTTTAATATCTGTACTTATCTTCACTCGCTATCCTGGGTCGTTGCTTAAGCTCCCGCTCCGGCTAAGATCTCCATCTCCTCGTCTCCCGAGCACTGGGTATCTAATATTCTCTCTCTATATTTCTCTTTCTCACGTTCTTTNATATATATATATATATATATACTTAATATACATAGGCCTATGTTTTTATAGGCCTATATGCTATTCAAGGTCATAGTGTTTCAATTGCTAGATCTACGTCCGTCACCCTACCCCTTCCTTCATTTAATAGATCCGTAGGATATGGGCAAAGGGATTATCCTGAGGGCAGCAGCTGTTGTCCGTAGTGAAGGAGAGGCCAGTCGGAATTCAGTTTATTAGAGATTCTTGCAGGGGAACTGTGACTCCATGTTACCATTCTGGGAGTTACGCCTTTGTATTTTTGCGCTAATTCTCCGTGCGATGTTCATGAAATTGCACAGAAACCCGACATAACGTCACCTCTCTCCAGCAGCGATGATTAAGCCATCCAGCCATCATTCAAAATGAACATTATTCCATAGACAATAATGTTACTCAACTCTCAGGATACCTATGAGTACAGTTAACCTTTATACAACAACAACAGCAACAACAACAACAACAACAACAACAACAACAACAACAACAACAACAACAACAAAAAACAACATAAATAAGTTCTCTGAGAATGGGGTGTCGACTTTCAAGCTAACATCGTCTCTGATCACTGGGGTTTTATAGTTCCAGTGAAATGATATACAGTTACAGCAAAACAGACATGCATGTACAGCGCCAAAACATATACAGTTTCAGCGAAATTGCGCAACTTTATTATAGCCCTGCGAACAGAAAATCAGACCGTGATTTCAGATAAGTGATAAGCTGAAATGGGCACAATTTGCCATCAGGCAGAATTCAATCTTCCCCTTCCCATCCTTCCTTCCCTCTCCCCACTTTACTCCACACCTTTTTTTCTATTGGAGGAAGGCATGTGAAGAGAGGGAAAGATAAGGTGTAACGTTGTGCGTTACAGGCCACTTTAATTAAACTTATCTCAGGTTCAAATTTCGGGGCACGACACGAGTTAGACTTTAATGGGCAGCTACAGTGGATTCAGACGATGTTCGGCTAGACCAGTTTCTGATGTGAAAAATATAGCTACATAAATCCGGACAATTTTATTTTTTGACGTGCGATTATAATCCTAAAATGGAACCAGGCGATGCCCAGTCAGGTAGGATTTGGGACCAGGCGATGTCCAGTCAGGTCGGGTTTGCACAAGATTAATTGGATTCCTGACCAAGTGTTTAATTCATTTAGTTCTTGATATTTAGCTCCAGATTAGCTTCTAACTCCCCGACCTCAGTGTCGGACCCAATCACTCGAGCTAACCGTCGGACAGCAAAACTATAGCTTCCGGGAACATGCGCACTCATTCATAACAAGCAGGTCCATAGATAAGTACACCGTGCCTTGCCGTCACACTATTTCATCGAGGGATATACCATTTCCCCATTACTTTAAAAAGATTGCAGCTTTCAAATTAATTTGCTTAATGTTCAGAAACTTGATAAGTAACCATAACTGTTAATGTTCACAACTCCACTGAACTAGTCTATAACTATAACTGTTCACTGAATTTCAAAGTTAACTCATGTAATAAGACTTCAGTTCAACCGATCGACTTCAGTACATCAGTAGGTCAATTTGTCTGGTTTCTTTCTGGTTCTGGTTGACCTTCGGAGTGGTTGGTTGTCTTCTTGATTGTTTCTTGTTTGATCGTCTCCAAGATTATTGCTAGGAGTATCTGGGGTTGGAGGTAGGTCAACCGGAGTGGCAGAGGTGCATGGTTCTGGTGATGCCGATGATGTCAAGAGGGAAGTCTCGCGTGACTCATTTCGTGGTTTGGTATTTTGGAGTAACTGCTCCCTCCATTCAAGCGGTTGAAAAGTTTCGATAATCTCTTCATTGTCTGGATTCGCGAGAGTCGTGTTTACCAGTTTAAAATGACTGGCGTCTCTGTATATTTCTCGGTTATCATGTAAGCGTCTAGCTCTTATGCTAGATCCATCAATTCGAGTGATGATGTAGAAAGAAGGCTCATATGCTGTTGATAGCTTGTTCTTTTTCCCTTGTTTCACCAATACATAGTCACCAACAATGAATGTGTGATGTTCACTGTTCTTGTCAGTATATTGTTTCATTTTGAGTTTATATTGTATGTCATTTTCCTGTAACACATCTTCTGTGGTGCTGGCTTGTGAGCGTTTCATAGGTTTAGGTGTTTCATGGTCAAGCTTTGTTCTGACTTCTCTATTCATTAGAGCTCTGTAGGGTGCAATCTGAGTTGCTGGATGAGGGGTAGATCTATGTCCCATAAGCATTCTTTGGATGGCTATTTCTGAATCTTCATGAGTCAAATGAGCAATTTGTTCAGTTTTGTTTAGCACTTTCATGAAACTCTCTGCTTCACCGTTTGCTCTGGGATGCCCTGGTGTAACCCGATGATGCTCAATTCCATATTCTTCAGTGAATTTTGTAAAGTCTTCTGAGTTGAAAGGAGGTCCATTGTCGGTTTCAACTTTCTTTGGTATGCCATGGGTGGCAAAGATCTTGATTAGCTTCTTAATCGTTGTCTTGGCGGAAGTTGAATAAACTCTCTCTACGTCTGAATACCTCGTTCTTTTATCTATTACAACAAGGTTGTAGTGACCGTCAGGATAAGGTCCACCAAAATCAATGGAGAGGGTATCCCATGGTTCTGATGGGACTGGTTTGATCTTAACCGGTTCTTGTCTGTGCTGCTTTGTTGTCACCTGGCATTCCAAGCATTCATGAATTGCGATTTCTATCATACTGTTCATGCATGGAAACCAGTACTTTTCTCTCATCATCTCCTT
>JAWQUT010000019.1:3608917-3646413 GCA_033807755.1 Ellobium chinense | reverse complement strand
GAGGCTAAATCAACAGGCAAAAGATTCTGATATAGTGCGGCAGCACTTAACACAGCACTCACAGAAGCATGAATTACAAAGAATTTCAGCTCTTCTGGCACAAAATCATGCTAGATTCCACAGGCTGCATATGATCATTGAGCAGAAGTCATTCTCTGTAACCTGTAATTGTACTTTCACTTTTGGGTCGTACAACTTAGGGGGTATATTTCATCTCCCCTTTTCCCTCTTTTGGCATGCCCTGCTTCCAGTAATAAGGGCTGTAGGGGGAAATTTTGATATCATGGTAATCTGTGTCCATTTTACTTTATTTTACCAGGCACTATTTAGCCCTGGGCTGGAACTGCCAGGTCAAGGGTGTGCTCAGGCGGAAGAGGAGGGGTTTGGCATTGGCCAGTGAAAAATATAGGGTCTGTTTACAAATAGCAACCAAGCTCAAAATTTCAATGGGCTTGCTAGGGTTGGGTAAGTCTTAAAATTTGGGCCACATAATGAGCTTCAATCTGGTATGGATCTTGGTGAAAGCTAAAACTTTGGGTTCAGAGGGCAGCTCAAAATGTTAAAATAGCCCATAGAGGAAAAAAGGGTCCAATCCTATTACAGGTCTGTAACCTGCAAATATCTCCTTGATAGGGGCTGGTCTTTTTCCTGCCCTCGCTAGATTAGGCTTGCAAGGTGGGCGATACCAATGTCTACCACGTGACTTAGTATAGTTCAATAAATAATTTCAATGAGCCCGGCTTGTTTTGAAATCTATCAGCAGTTAGGGTCATGTACACTTCTACCTCTTCTTGGGAGAGAAGCCTAATGGCTCTTGTAAAAGCGAAAAGTTGAAAGACATCAGACTTGCGTTTTTTGTATGTTTCATCCAGTGCATCCTTGTATCGAAATATCGTAGCACGGCATTCAGTATCAACGACATTAAGAACACGTATGCTGTCCCATAGAAAAAAAAAATTTGTTCGGTAACGTTGCCAAGTTGGATATTGTTTCCTTGAAAGATAAAACAATAGGCCGGTGAATTTAATCTCTTGTACTAGGAGCAGGCCTACATTTTAGTTGTTAGTTAGCTAGTTATAATATAATTGTGTTGTTTCAGTTGTTTCGTCTATGTATTCTAATAGCGGTCTAGTTGAATTTGAATCTATAAATGTTGTGAGTGACAATTATAATTCTTTCAAGATCAAAGATTTATAAATTGCAAAAATATGTGGGCGGCTGAGGAAGGAGCGCGAATCATGTGATGAAACTGCCACATTATGACAGGCTGCTCTATACCGAAATTACGAGGAAGATAAGGTTACTGTCATTAGTACCACCTAAAATTCGAACCACGCACTGCCACTGATTGGTCCATGGACTGCAGGTGAGACACCTTCTTTTCTTCCGGGGGAGGGGGAAATGGGAGAGGGGGATTTTTTTTTACCAAATTTTGTTTATCTCATCATAATCTTAGCAGTTAAAAAAATGACTTGATACCTTCTTGTAACCAGGCTATTTGGCCATGAAAACTGTTCAAAATGTATTTATATGGGATATGTGATGATTCTCGAGTATCGAAGGTTGTTTTAAACCCACAATACAGTTAAAATACTAATAGTTTTGTAGTAAGAACCGAAGTGTTAAGGGCGGCTGATTTAAGTTCAAACTCCGAAGTGATGAAGTGAGCTGTCACCGTTCGGTAGCCAGCTGTTTGTCTTGAAGTCCACACATCGGTGATGAGAGCAACAAACATCTGTGCAATGAGAAGAAATTTGCCTGCGCTTTTCTCTCACATACCTATTGAAAATTTGATTAGTATTGTTATCTGAACAGTTGATACCTATACAAGTATATCATGAAAAATAGGGACAAACCAAGCGTTTATATTTAGAACACTGATGTAAATGTTCACTGAAATGTAGATATGATATGTCTGACTCCTCTTTCCTCTTAGTCCAAAATACCCAAATATTCGCATATGGTGTGAGTACACAGTTCTGTGGCGGTGCTTGCACGTACTTTCAGCTACTCTTAACCCAGAAGGGAGGATGAGGAGACGGTGAATGAAGGTAGCCGATGGACACAAGATGGAACTGAGCATAAAACTTAATATACAAGGTATACTGGTCATCTTTACTAATCTCAGAGAGAGAGAGAGAGAGAGAGAGAGAGAGAGAGAGAGAGAGAGAGAGAGAGAGTGAGAGAGAGAGAGAGAGAAAGAGAGAGAGATTGAGAAAGAGAGATACAGTGAGTTATACAAGGTATGTTAATGACCCTTGAATGTTCTGAGAGAGGGATATATAAATTATATAAGATATACTAGTCACCCATGAATGCACTAAGATAGATAGATAGATAGATAGATAGATAGATAGATAGATAGATAGATAGATAGATAGATAGATAGATTGTTGCATTTGTCCGCTTTTGTGGACAGCTACAAACATTGTTAGGTAATGATCTGTTCAATTTCCTTCGGGTAAACAGTGCTTATTTGTATAACATTACACTCTCTAAGCTCAGTAGTCCCGTAGAACCCCTCCGACCCCGCCCCTCACACACTGCGACGTGAAGCCGGGAGAGGAGGGAGGATTTGTCATTGAAATTTCCTTAAACGTAATCTCTATCCAAGTTAATTCAGAATCCACAAAGGTTACAGCATACATATACCTTACGGGCAGATATCACTTTGGGAGAGGGGGCGTAANGGGAGCGTGGGGGGGAAGGTGACCTGGCTATAACTCCTATATTAATATTCCTCTCAAAGAGTTAGAATCAAACTTGATTCCAGTTAAAATGTAAGCAATATTAAGTAGGCAATCTGCTCATGTTAATTTGCAACTGCATAGGCAATTTTTGTCTTGCCTTTGCTAAAAATAAACAAACCCAAAAATTCGATTTAAATCACACGAAATTCATAACAGATATCAAAAATTAAAAACTGACTCAGAATTATGATGTTTTATCTTACTTATAGTTTTTTGTGTTATTAAACAAGGTTTAACAAGGTTTAACATGGTTTAACATGGTTTATCATGGGTGAACAAAGTTTATTGCAGCAGCTTAATTAGTTAAGAGCAATTATCTTCTTAGTTACGGTCAATGATCTTTCAAATGTACACTGGCAATAACGTCTGATCGATGATCTTTCAAAACAGTGATGAATACGTTTACAGTAGATTTCATTGTAAGAAGGCTACAATTTTACTGATAAACCCTCAGGGAACTTCTTTGATATCTCTCACATTTAATAGATTTTCCCGCGTGAAAACCAAAGTTCACTAATTGGTACTCTAGTCTGACATCGCAATAAATATCGTGGCCACATCGAAATCTCCTGCATTTCCAGGCTTCTAAGACAGGCATGAACAGAAATTTAGGTTTTGTAGGCCAGATTTTTCTAGCTCTGGGTGATTGGTTCATAGATCTGGCTTTATGCAACTATTTTACGACGAAATTACATGCATTTGTAGCCCCTATCGGCTCCTATGAATGTACTAAAGAGATGTTTGTAACACTGTCGTATCACATGTCATTGGACTGTATTCTGTACTTTTCAGAATCCAGCTTTTGATGTGGGTTACCTAAGAGTTTTTTTGAGTTCCCAAATTTTTCAAAATGTTTCGTTGAAACTTTGCTCTGCAGTACAGATCGTGTGTGTGTGTGTGTGTGTGTGTGTGTGTGTGTGTGTGTGTGTGTGGTGTGTGTGTGTGTGTGTGTGTGTGTGTGTGTGTGTGTGTGTGTGTGTGTGTGTGTGCAACGAAGAAGAGATTTTCCAGCAATTTTGTCTTAGTGATGAAATTTATTTTAATGAAAACTTCTCTGTGTCAGTTCGGTCTCAACAAAAATGAAAACAGTAAAACCCTGGAAATTTCATTTGCTAAATACGATCACTTCTCATGTTTTCTTTTCATTACAGCACAGCCAAGTGTGTTAACAGTTGTATGATAAGTCGTAAACATTTTTGACATATTGTGGAAAGTTCTGATTTTGCCAGATAGCCAAGATGGCCGCCATTACAACAGAAAGATTCGATTATATGTCATATATCTGGGTACATTTCATGCCGTGTTAAATTTGCTGTGGCTGTGAATGACAGACATAACAAAATCTGTAAGTTCCTGTCATAATATCACTGCCATAGCTCTGGTTGAAAAAAGTTTTTTTTTTTTTTTCTGTTTGACTTAAGAACATTTCAAGTGGTGGGGGAACATGTTCGTAGGCAAGCTAATTCTAAATGTGTTCATATTTGCTTATAACAGTGTGTGCCACACGGCATAAAGAAAAGTATTTACACAGTGTCTTCCTTAAACAAAATAATTCTTGACGTAGTCTAGACTACTAACTCGCTTAAATATTAATCAAATGGACGATTTGTTTGACAAGAGGCTGAATCATATACATGTGAATAGTTGGATATACATGATACTGTTTCAAAATCTTGAGACACTGTTTTAAACATTATATTTGAGATTTTTAAAGCCAGTTGGTCAGTATTGTTGGTCATCGTAGCAAATGTCGGACATGATTTGTTCTCCGTTTATGACTGGTTAGTTAAACAATGTTCAATTTTGTTGCCTTTGAGCTTCACTGAGACATTTTCTACGACTAGATTTGTTGCTCATACTCCGTCATGGAGAAAATAATAATAATAAATAAATAATACATAGCATTTATAGAGCGCTTATCCCTGTAGATACGGGCTCTGAGCGCTTTACATAGAGAAGTAAATAAGATTATATAATATTCAGCTCAGGCACCCAAACATACTACACTCTGTACACATGTACTGCAATATAGATGTTAAATAAAAAACTCACAAAAACATTTGGTTTCAGAGACTGTCATGGTCAATCAAGATATTAAGATAAGATAAGATAAACCTTTATTATCCAGATCTGGAAATTCATGTTCACAGCATTTATTACAATACAATGAAGAAAATACAAACAGATTAATAATGTTCACTCATACACACACATCCCTGCACCTATACCCTATATGTTGTTTGAACAAATGTGTTTTGAGAAGTTTCTTAAAAGTACTTAGAATATTTTCTTTACGCATATTTTAGACAGTTTATTCCAGTCAAATGGTCCTGAGGATGTAAAAGCTCTTTCTCCAATTTTTCATGCTTGCTTTTGGTACATGGATGAAAGAAGCATTTTCAGATCGTAATGAAAAACTGAATAGAAAAATGCCAATACTGCCATTGTAAGAATATAAACGAAAACTTTTTTTTTTTTTTNGGGGGGGGGTTAACAACCATATTTCCTTCTTGTCCGATTTTGCTTACGAATGCTATGTGAATCCGAATAAACTGTAGATTATTCTTCTTCGTTCGGTAACATTAAGTCTCGGAATTTATAGAAAATGGATTTTTAACATCAGAGTGACCTATTCTGGTTTTTTTTTTTTTTATCAGTGTGACTCGCCTTCTACGCCCTCTGACTAGGTACATGGACCAGGATTGCCAAGTTGGCTTTATAAAGCTAAACCCCTCAAATTCGCCTTTTAAAAACAAAAAAAAAAGGATGTATGGCGTCAAGAAATATGGTTTGGCAGTGTGCCTTTCTCTGATCTCTAAGTATTATGTTTACTTGAAACTACTCACAATAATTGCTATAAAAAAGGCATTGTTGAGTGTGCGCGGCAAATATACGGAACAGTCTGTGAGTATTTGGTAAAATATAAAAAAGTTCCATAGACTCCAGATACGGTATGATTTTACTTATATACAATAAAACCTTGATAATGAATCCAGCATTTTACATGTAAGAGCCTCTCATCCGTGGTATTTTTTACAGGGAGACTCAATCTTGTAGACTTAACCCAAGTAAAAGAGAGTAGAAATTAAACTGATTAAAAGAAGAAGAAGAAGAAGACGAAGGAGAAGAAGAAGAAGAAGAAGAATTAGAAGAAGAAGAAGAAGAAGAAGAAGAAAAAGACGAAGAAGAAGAAGAAGAAGAAAAAGAAGAAGAAGAAGAAGTAGTAGAAGAAGAAAACGCCAAAAACAATAATAAAACCTCATCAAACTTTGATGATCTTTCAGAATATTATTTTAGATCATGTGACATGACACAATCTTAACACATACTCGAATCATAAACAACGAAACAGTCATTTCTCAAATTTAATGTTGTGTGTCGCTTTCATTGAATTATTTGGACTGTATATCCAGAATTATAAAAGGGCGTTACCCACTCCAAATTTACGGGATGACTTAGAAATGATACCTTGTCCTTTGAGATGGACATCGCATTACAAAGCTCCATTAAAAAGCTAGCTATTAGCAGATGACTCAAAAGAAGTGAAGTCTTTATTTTCCAAAACAAAGCGTACACCGTAGATAATGAACAAAGACTAATTCATACAGTTTTAGTAAATTACCTAGTAGATTCAAGAGAAGTATATGTAATCTAGAAATGAGTGAGGACCACTGACAGAACAAAGGACTTGATAGGTTTCTAATATCTATGAATTGGCCAAATCACTGATCGCGTACAATCTGTTTATCTGCTGATATCCCCCTTCTTGGCACCCTGCCAGCCAATATTAGGGTGTAGAGAAATATGGAAAAGACCTTTGATCTAGATGAGGCATTCAATTTTAAAGTTTCAGGTACAAATTGAGCTTAGAAATATGAAAATGAGGTCTGTTAGGCCTATTTATTAGCACGTGGTCAAAACAGCCTAATGAAAAATTGAGAGTCGAGTCAGAAGGAGAGATGACTATTTTTGATAAAGATTTGTGAACAATTTTGGCAATGACCCCTCCTGTTTCTTCCGCTTAGAAGACAGCAATGGAAGTATTATAACACCCGTGGAAAAAAAAAATCTAAAATCACAGTAGAATTTGTAGAATACAATTTCATTTAGAATATATTTCATATACAGCACCGAAAGAAGAAAAAACAATAAGCTACAGTTACCTTCCTGCGCTTGGGAATCTCAAACGAAGTAAGTAGCCGCGGCCATCATGAAGCCTCTAATACAGCCTGGGATTTTACTTCTAGTTCTATGCTAAAGATGAAAAACATAATAGCAATGCTGGATGATGATAACAAGAGGCAGAGATAAGGGCAGGTAGTGATTTGTATTGAGAATAATGATACAGTGCGATATGCCTTTCACTGTAGTCTCTTACCCGCTTGTTAGTCAGTGGACCAGTAGGGATCGTTACATGGGTGTGTTCTCTCCTTCCCTCAAAGCTCCTGCATTTCTTAAGAGAGAGAGATGCCATAGGCATGTTTTTAATATCAGGTCTCTTAATTCCCTCTCCCCATCCATCCATCCCGCAGATCGTTTCCGCATGGACCTTCTTTTGTATTCATAACAAGTTTAACAAGTTTAACAAGTTTAACAAGTTTATTGAACAGCTTATGGTACATTTATAGTACAAAAAAGCATTAAACAAGAGGACACACACTCGATGATTAATGACAAGTCTAAACATAAATGGCACAAAAGCTAACCGGGTTACACTGAAAATGAGCACACAACTTCATAACTTAATCAACAAATAGCGCTAAGATCTAGATCTAGAATAGTATCCAAAAATAGGACTAAACAAAACATTTCATGACGATATCCAAAAACAAACATAATCTATTTAGTTCCAGGACATCTTCTGATTGCATCAGTCTCTTATACTTTAACATATTAGGTCTAATAAAATATTTCTCGTCTATATATTTCTTTCTTTCTGAGGTAAAATGCGGACATTCTAGTAAGTAATGAAATTCATCTCCTAGTGAGTTTAGACAAAACCTGTAAATTGTCTGTTCATATGGTGTTTTATTATATCTACCTATCTCGATTGGGAATTTATGATTCGATGTCCTAAATTTAGTTAATATTTCTGTTTGTTTCTTGTCAAGTGATCCCAAAAGAGGCTGCTCTTAACACGATTTTTTTACAGCGTGCTCTTAAATTAATAGATTTGTATTTTAACCATCTTCGTTTTACCATTTTGTAAAATATCTTGATGACAAAGCACAGGCACAGTAAATATATGATGAAAGAACTCCCTTCACGTTTTTTTTTTTATACAGAAAGTATAACTGAAAGTGTAACACGATGATGACGTAATCATACAGACCTTGTAATTTACTTATTTATCTCTTATTATGTAGAACTGATGCACTTATTGTGTTTATAGAGTAGTTAAATAGAGACTTCTGACACATGGCATAGATCTCTTATACACACGGCAAATAAACCAGCGCAGCTGATCACAACATGACGAGAAGTCACCTTACTTATATCAGGCTCACTATTCTGCATGGTTTAATTACAGTTATATTACTTTATTACAATTATAACAATCTCTCTGACAATAATTAAGGCAAACTTAATTTTTATCTGTCTGCATTCAGGGTTGCAATCATTCTGGTAATAGAATCGTCTTGTAACACAGACTAGTTTCAATGAACTTGGCTCGATGAGTCAGACCGATAACAGGATTTTTAAAAAAAATGAAGATCTAGATACGAATCTAATTTTGAATAATTAAAAAAAACAACTTTAAAAAAAAATTGTTGCACATTGATTATGGTTAATCACAGGTTTTCTTAACAATTTTGGACCAGAACACTATCTGAGGAAGACAATCTGGCCGTTCCTGAAATATATTTGGAGTTCTGCAGATTTCAGATTGAATTTCAGCCATAATAATGGAGGAGGTTGTTAATTTTTACATAAATGTCGTGGCTGGGCTGATTTCTATCTTTGGCATCGCCGATAACGTCATGAACGCAGTCATCTTTCGCCGGATTGGTCTGAAGGACAGCATGAGTGTAGGATTGTTTCTTCTGAGTTGCTCAGATATCCTTGTCTGCATCTTCACTCTGGTCGACCGCATCTTTGCCATCATCGACTACCTGTCTCCGGAGGACAACCCCGTGAGTTTGTTGGTGATAACCTACGTGGCCACCGGCTGGATCAGAGACAGCTGCTACCTCATCTCCTGTTGGATCACGACACTGCTGTCCGTGGAGCGTTGTGTTTGCGTGGTCTCGCCTTTTCGGGTACGGGGAATATGTCATAGTTAACACTAACAGGCATTAATTGATGGATAGGAGTTTTATTTGATGTTTAATCAGTACGGTCATTTGTCATTAAGTATGCCAGGTCATTTGTCATTATGTATGCCAGGTCATTTGTCATTAAGTATGCCAGGTCATTTGTCATTAAGTATGCCAGGTCATTTGTCATTATGTGAGCCAGGTCATTTGTCATTAAGTATGCCAGGTCATTTGTCATTAAGTATGCCAGGCCATTTGTCATTATATATGCCAGGTCATTTGTCATTAAATATGCTAGGTCATTTGTCATTAAGTATGCCAGGTCATTTGTCATTAAGTATGGGGGTTTTCTCGATAAACCTTGTCCAAACCCTGTTAAAAGACGATTAACACATAACAATTATGATATTACTGTGCATGAGCACTTTATTACCGGTTTGCCCATATTATATTCAACAGTCTTTTGAATCAGCGTGTTTATATTTCATAGTGATCCGAATGATTGAAAAAAAAATGATTTTCGTAACTTTATAAATTCATTTCTTCGCATGAACATTAAAGACGGGTGAGTTTTAGTGCTGTAAAGTGCGATGGTGCCCGCTCGAAGGAAAGTTAGCGAGACATAGGGTTTGTAAAAGCTTTGAGCAAAATGCGAATATGCACACTATAAGTAACACTGCAAATTGTAATTTAGACGGGTAGTGACAAGGCCTGTCATGCGGGCGGCCAACCGAGGGGATCTAGGTGTATTGTGTGAGAACAGTGGAAAAGGAAAACGGCAAATTAATTTCATGCAACCAAACAATAGAGTTTGGTTTGGTCGTCTTATGTTTTAGGATTTAAGTCCTTTATTTTCTTACCTAAATTCTACCCAGTACTGTTGTCACTGCAGGGATTGCAATTAATGACGAGCCGCCACAGAGCTCATTAAAATATAATGTTGTTTGTAGGGAAAGAACGGGAGAAAGAGAAACAGAAGGGAGGGAGGGAGAGAGAGAGAGAGAGAGAGAGAGAGAGAGAAAGAGAGAGAAAGAGAGAGAGNGAGAGAGAGAGAGAGAGAGAGAGAGAGAGAGAGAGAGAGAGAGGGAAAGAGAAAAGAATGAGAGAATAGTTCCCAGAGCGGTGGTAAACTAATAAACCGTACTGCAAGAGCGGCACTCTGACCACAAAAAGAATAAAACGGAGCTAGTTTACATCTTACGGCGTATAGGGGCTAGACTGTACTTTTAATCGACATTTTTTTCAGTTATCTCCCCTAGGAGAATGTTAGATTTTTCATCCTAAGTTTACGTACTGAATTTCTTTCATATCAGCAACTACTATATTCTAGCCCAGTGTATTTTCACACGACCTCAAAATCTGAAAAAAGACTCAGTCTTCACACGAATCGGTCTCTCTCTTTTTTTTTTTTTAGATGGATGAGAAGCGTGTTGCTGTGTTTTGTCATATACGAAAATCTCACCGTCTAGCTGTCTAGCCAAAATACTCTCCAAAAGGTAGTCTCACTGTGCCGTCAGAGAAAGAAAAACTTCCAGATATCTCGTGGCAATAGTGTCTGTGACAAGATTTGTTTTCTCTTCTTCTTCCTCTCACCCTCCCTACAAGACCTGGAGAGTTCTAGAGAGCACGGCTTGCATTCAGTCTAAACGAATAAGGCAGTACAGAGTTCAAGTGTTATTAAAACCTCCATGGCATTCTAATTCCGCTTTTGAGATACTTCATTATAACCGGAACCCTCCCCNCTCTCTCTCTCTCTCTCTCTCTCTCTCTCTCTCTCTCTCTCTCTCTCTCTCTCTCTCTCCCTCTCTCTTTTCCATCCACAAATCAAGATATTAGTAGGCAATTTCTTGTACGATGAGAAGCTGTATTCACTTTGTGGGGTTGCATTTTTCCGGGACAAGATATTTATGGTTGGGTAGAATAGGGCCTCTTCGGGTTGGGCCAATAAACCGCTCTGTTTTATGCATGCACCGCCATCCGGGGATCGCAGCCCCAAACTCCAGCAATCATTATTTCCGCTTTCTACATTTCTATTGTCAGAGGAATATGACCCTCTGATACGGCATGCTACATTTTATTGGCTAATGCTTATTTTACTTCGGAAGGCGAGACTTGATGCAATCACTTTACTGTTTTGCTTAAGCCAGAGCTGAGCTCTGTTGGAAGTGATAATCAAAAACAGTCAAAGAGAAAGGGATAGTTCACTCACACATCGTTGTTTTTGATGTAAAATGTCAATTTCCACAAAAATAGGGTTGAGCGATAAATGGCTTTGTGGACAGTCGTTTTCCTAGAATAAAGAGCTTTGTTCCTCTTCGAATTGTCATGATCCTTAGGGAAGGTGAAAGTTCTATGTTATACTCCTTCACTTTTTGTTTTGAGGTGTCCTATGAAGATTGATTCTTCATCTTTGCTTCCTCTATTAGCATATATATCACAGTTGATTCTTGTCACACGCTCCTCCCTCACATGTTGTTAATAAAAACTTCCAGTAACAGTTTCGAAACAGTAGATCGTGGCCGCAATTTTGCCGAGGTCCTCCTTCTGGTTTACCGCGAACGATTCAAATTTCTAACTAATTCTAGAGGTTGTGCACATCCCTACCACGTGGCTTTCGTGGGCGGGGGAGTAAACAGCCTATCCCTGATTTAGAATGGCTATGACATGCATGCTCACGAAAAGGAGAGGCGAGTGAGACTACCAGATCCAATATGGTAAATGTTTACACTCTCATCCAAAAAGAGTGTAATGTTATTAAGAGCCTTTTACTGTTAATGGACCGGTTTCATGGGACAACAGCTAGATATAAGATGCAAGGCATTGATACAATCCTAACAACCTCTTTGATGTAAAGCGATAGCTGAATTTTATCAGTCGAATATCTCGTGATATGGATTATGCTCTTTGCGAAACTGTTTAGCTTATTTCGTACCATATTTCAGTGTCAGTATCAGTAATAGGATATTAAGCTGATAATCTTGTTTTAAAAAAATCATCAATACAGAGCTTAAAAGCTGATCAACTCTTGCCAAAACACAAACACCTACAAACTGTATGGTAGGTCTAAAGTTAGATCCAGAAGAATCTGGTCGCAACGACGAATATACGATCACCCTTATCAGAAGTCCATTCCCCGGTCCATGTTCTTGGGATATAATTATAAAACAAGGTAACAGAATCATCAGTAGGACTAATTAATGTCGGACTCCTTACTATCATCGTTATCATCTTTATTACTATTAGCATTATCCTTATCATTCATATTTCGGCCACGAAGCAACAGCAGTGCCACATTTTATTGTACACAATCATGTATACTGCATTCCTCTCTGTAGTTGCTTTTTCAGGGTCGCCTTTGACATTGTGTCAGTCAGATTTTTTTTTTTTTGAATGCACCTACCATTAGCCATGTCCTTACTGCCTGACCTTCTTTCCACATCAGTTTTCAGGTGTCGCTGGATAGTACATGAATCAACTCTTTCTTCCCTATCCGAGAAAAATAGCTTTCAGCATTTCTGCCTTATCTGATGGTACATTTTGTTCTAGGGCTACAAGAGTTCGCAAATACGTCTTTTTTTCAAGAATTGAATTGATATCATTCACATCATTAATCACAGAATACACTGTCCACTAAACCACTCAGCAGGAATTCTCCAGCGCTTAAAGATAAGAAATTAACTTTCAGTCACAAAAGACAAACTTTTCTCTTAATCCTCAGGTGAAGCAAGTATTTACCAAAGTTCGATGTGCAGTCATTGTCGCAGCGATCTATATCATCATCTTCATCCTCCACGCACCTGTGTATGCGACGCAGCGAGCCGTTTGGATTTGGCAGCCAACGATCACGTCCAACGACACTACACCTCAAAACAACTCAGGATTAACGTCTGGTTCGGGAAATGGTTCTGATGGGTGTTCCAGATGGGCCAACGGAACCAGTCGGTGCGTGAATGGCCTTCTGAATTCAGCAACTAACGACAGCCAGATTACGTCAGCTGGTGAAAAAGAAACCGTTCGGACTGATGGACAGTTTGTTCTAGGGATTGCTTTCACTGAGAACAGGGCTGAAGTTGATGTGTACATCGATATTGTAACGAGCATTGTCCTGCCACTCCCTTCTCAAATTATTGTTGTTGTATGTGCTGTGTTGCTTGTCATAGGTTTGCAAACCTCCTCCAGGGTAAGGGGAAATGAAGCTTTCACAAGCGCAGATGAAAACAATAAAAATGAAGGGGGCAATTCAGATAGCAAAAGCGGCGATGACGACGTACAAAAACGTAGACCAAAGAACTATTTATCCGTAAGAGAGGCTAGGTTAATAAAAGTTGTCATCTGGCTGGCCGTGGTTTTGACAATCTGCAATGTGCCCAAAATCCTGGCAATTTTTAGTTCTTACATTTTCCCTAATATAAAAATGGGTGGGAGTAACCAGGCGGCCTATTTTTTTGTATGGAATATGGCGGCACTGTTTGGGGCTGCAAGTTCCACAGCGAACACATTCATTTACTTGGCAGTCAACCGAAATTTTCGGAGTTCAGTAAAAGCAATTTGCACTGGCGTGCAATGACGTGCAGTGAGGGATGAGCATGATGCTCTCCTGTCACCAACCCACATTTGAAATGAACGGTAAACCACAAGAGAGGAAGAGACAGAGCTTTGGTTCAGAACGATGTAAAGCCTTTATCGCAAGTAAAGCTCAAAGCTGATGATGCTGGGTTCTCTTCTATCTTCTTTTAACCACAGCATTCTGTCAAAATCCTCAGCACATCTTAATTTCTACAAAGTCTGCGACTTTGCTACCCCATGTTTACAGCCTGACAAGAGACACTCACAGATTGCTGAAATTATTTTCTAAAACTTGGGACAACACAACGATCACCTTCTAATTCCGTATAAACTACCACTTCTACGTGTGATTTCCATACCATCTACTTATACATTTTTTTCTTCTATATATCCGTCATAAATATTTTACAATTGTATCCTTGAACACATGCCTAAAAGAACCGATTTTGATTCCCATCGATTGATAAAAACTAATTCCTTCGTAATTACTGTGGATGAATGGTGTATTAGAATATCAGTGGTTGTATTTCAAAATCATTACTTTAAACAACAAAAAAAAAAGCGTTAACACAAACAAAATAAATATAGAAATGTTGTGTTTATAAAGTTAGCCTAAAGTACTTATGCTAGTGTGTGGCATTTCGAAAAGCTCATTTCACATTTACCTGAATCTCTTTTTTGTTTTTTTTGTTTTTTTGTTTTGATGCTTTGAATATTTTCTACTGCTATGATCTTTCATTCATCTTTTTAATTATTAACATTAAAGTGTTGTATTGCTGTATTCCCAATTTTCAAAGCTAACCCCATTCTACCTCACTATTTTGCCATGGACAAAGGGTTCAGAGTGCTCAAAAAGTAACTGAGGCAAATAGGGGATAAGTTTTTGGTTATAATTAGTTTAAGTTACATTTTTTTTTATAAATGAGTTTATTTGAAAGTTGACTGAAGCAGCTCTCCGTAATTCTGTTTTCCAATCACAATTCTTGCTTACCAATACTTTACATGCAATGCTCAGTTATTATGGGTCGTTTGTCCCGGTTGACTGAGCATAACGTTTTGGCGTCAACCTAAATTGCGAGTGACGTAGACATTAAAGTATTTACCTTCAGCAGTTCCTGATTAAATTTTCTTGTGAATGTTTCTCTGCATTAAGCTTTATGATGATATCAACGTATGTTCCTACTTCAGGTGGTGAGTGTCTATCTGTCTTTGACGACAACAGGCAGGCGGTAACCCATTTCACCCACGCCATTTTGCCGTCCCATTCACACCAGACACGTGAAGTCATGAGGGTAAAATCAATTACATATGCGCTTTAAGCCCTTTCACTCTTTCTCTCTTGGTAAAATAACGCCAGTGTAATTCAGTTTGTAAACGCCTACATCATTCAAACGCAGGGTTACATTTTATTAATTCCCCGCTGTGACAAAAAACACATAAAAGAAATAATAATATATGTTAAATCTGAAGGGAAAGATGCGTCGGCGAGGTTGGTGTTTGTTTATTCGCAAAATGATTCTCTTTCGCAGAAGAGCTTCGAAATTTACGACATAATGACGTTAACGAGACTTAGTTTGAATAAGACATTTTACGCATCTACAACTTAATGTTAATACGTTAAGCTAATGCGTAACATTTACTCACCGCTTTTGTATATATATGGCTAGTAGTGAGTGAGGGATTTTGTGGACTCCACTGGACGTCAAAATCGCAAAATCCTTCTTCTGCATTCTTAAGCGGAAAGAAACAGGTTTGTGTGCCGGTTCTGGGTGGGGAAACCTTCAGAGCCTTGTGGTCGTATGCATAACCTTTACGTCAATTTACGTATGGCGTTAACTACAGTGAAAACTACTAATGTCTTGTGAGTTTCCTCTGGCTACCGCAATGCGTTAACTAACGTAAAGATTATACATATTGTCACTGTTTTATATATTCATGCTTTTTTATTTTTTGTTTGTGTGAGTGTCTGGTAATTTCACTTCATCAAATGGAAAAGTATAATGATATCGTTGCTATTGTCACCGTCATAGAGATACTATTATCATAATATTCACCATAGCAATCTAGTTTTATAATGTTCCTTCGAGCTTTCCTACTTTAATGGTTAGGTAGGTTACTGACTTAGTAAGTTGTTTTTATTGAAATCCATAGTTAAACCTGGAAGAGGGAAAGGCACTTCAGCAAATCAAAGCCAGCGTTTAAAGTATCATCAGACATTGAGACTCCTAAGTAAATTGATTCTGTTTCGACTGTGATTCTGTCAGGGAAGTTATACTACTGATCAACACGAAAGTAAAAGACGTATCGTCCATTCAAATTAATGCTTGGGATGCTTCAGCCAATTATAGACCTATTTCTTATTTTTACGAAAATTTGAGTGTGATTTCATGACGGAATGATGCATCAAGGTTTTTGGTTATAATTAGTTTAAGTTACATTTTTTTTGTAAATGAGTTTATTAGAGAGTTGGCTGAGGCAGTTCTTCGTAGTTCTGTTTTCCAAGCACAATTCTTGCTTACCAATACTCTACACGCAATGCTCAGTTATTATGGGTCGTTTGTCCAGGCTAACTGATTCCGAAAAATGAACAGGCTCGTTCAGAATCTTCCTGTGATCATGCGACTGTGGTTTGCCCCTAGACGATCTGGGGGCCCCATGTAGGCATTCTGAGAAGACTGTTCGTGGCTTTCTTTTA
Organism: Ellobium chinense; assembly: GCA_033807755.1. NCBI lineage: Eukaryota > Metazoa > Mollusca > Gastropoda > Ellobiida > Ellobiidae > Ellobium > Ellobium chinense. Next base: position 3,630,145 of record JAWQUT010000019.1, on the reverse strand, counting down.
CCCATGGATGTGCTCTCTCTCTCTCTCTCTTTCTTTCTCTCTAGCTCTCTCTTTCCCTCCCTCCCTCTCTCTCTCTCCCCCCCTCTCTCTCGCATAGCAACGTCAAATCTGTATTGTGTTCTTGTTCTACTTTATGAGTCTTGTGAATTGAAATATAAAGGTAGTTAACTTTATAATCCATTATGTTCGATCTACCTACTCAATTTTCAGACCTACATTTGCTTGTAGGAAGAAATTAATGAGTCTTTGAATACAGAATTGCGTAGGTTGAATTAATTATTGATTCTTGGACTTATTTGCAATCTGTTACAGACAGTAAATCACGTACACACGGTTTCTTATAAGAGACAGCAGACACACAAAACGCTTCAGAAATCTTAAACGTCACACAACATTTTCGGCTTCAAAGCCATCATCTGTTGCCAAGGGTCTTGATGAACCTACGAGTAACTTGTGTCTTCTAGCCATTATGCAAATGATTTAGAATTAACCGATCATTATGATCTGCGCAATGTTACTTGATCCAAAATCACTGAGATTATCAAGGGAAGTGTGTGAGAAAAAAAAACAACAAAATACCAGGTATACATATTATTCAGTATCCTACAGTGCAACCTTTGAGCTCCGAAACTTTGGATTCTTGCTTCTTCTACGCATGAAGTGGATTGCACTGCTACGGTCTAAACACTGATTTGAATGAATGATAAAAAAAAATAATAACAAGATAAGTGTAGTCTACTGTTACACAAAATGGGATGGATGACGTTCTTTCTCAATTTATTTATCGTGAGTGTAAAGCCGATGAAAATTTAAACACTAAAGGGACAGGAGTAGATATTTGCTTCACAGCCTAAAGAAATCCACATTGAAGAAAAAAAAAATTCAACCGCGTACATTTTCCCTCTGTCTGACCATTTCTAAGGAAATAATGCTGGAATATCGTGATTTGCACCTTCTGTACGCCGCCATTACTCGTGCTGCGTGACGTCATCAAGCGAGAAAAGCTAGCAGACGATTCATGCAGACGCATGCGCAGACTGTCTGGACCAATCGTTATCTAGCCTAGATCGCAGCACGGGTAATGGCGGCGAGCACAGGTTGAAAATTCCGACATTTCTTCGATCTTTACTCAGAAGCTGTCAGGCGAAAGGAAAAATAAAAATAGTTTAAATTTTATGAAAATATAATGTGGACTCATTGGCTTTGAAGCAAAAATCTACCCCTGTCCCTTTGAAAAAAATGCGGCGCTATCTGACCAATATTTGTAAATCGACTGCCAGTCCCTTTGTCACCGAGATTGTAAGCTTAGTCATCGTCCTGTCAGTCAGTCTACCATCGTCTATCTCCGTAGACATTTGACATCGTCAGGGGATTAGAATCACCTTTGTTTGTCTGATATGCAAATCCAGACCCTTTCACACAGAAGTCAGGTGACTGAAGTCAATAATAATAATAATAATAATAATAATAATAATCCCTGGAGGGAGTGAAAATTAGGCCACATGAATTGTCTTTGTATTCTGTAGGTGATCCTGCCTGAGGTATAGAAAGTAGAAACTAAGCAACGGAAGTGGGAGTCTCTAAGCATGCAAAGATAGCTGCGACTGATGCGGAAGAGCTAAAAAAGAGTGTGCTGACCTGCGAATGGTGTTTGCTATACTTATGTCTTTTCTTCATTTATTAGTATACATACCAACCTTGGTTCCTGTCCACACCCCACCCCACCCCGACAGTCGTCTCAATCATTAACAGTGGAAATTAGATCACAACGAAAACACCAAGATATGTCTGGTCCAATCTTTGAACCAACTAATTAAAATAGCCAATGCGCATGGTGCAGCAGAGAGGCAGGAGGATCAGGTCAGTCTAGTAAAAACTTTATTACCGGTTTCAAAACATTGGGATAATATTTTTTTTAATCCGATAAACATTTTCCTCGTCATCATTTAAAAAAAAAAATTAAGTAGCCATGACCACCAGAGAGCATCAATGCAACTTCATGCTACTATTCTCGTTTTATTGTTGCTCAGGTATTGCGTAATTAACGATATTAGTTTTCCATGTTTTCAAAAAATAGATGTATTCAAAAAGGAAAACACTGAGTAAGGACGATCACCAAAGGGCTAGCCTGAAATTTCACACGGGCTGTTCAAATGTGTCCCTGCCGACCGCACGTTTATAAGGATTTTCTTTCCACGATTCATCTTTTGAATGTGTTATAAAACTGTACTGAGCGTCTTTCAAGATGTCTTACAATGGAGGTGGAGACACTCACCGCGGCTCCGAAATGGCCATTTGGGGCCACAGCATTATGACAGACTCGCAATCCACGTTTCGAAATGTCCAAAATGGATGGTTGCAGCATAAAAGAACGGACTCTCTGCTGACTTCCATCTTTCATAGTTTTACATGCTCGTATTGTCCAGGTCACACTGGGGTCCACGATATGAAAGAGATGATAGGTAGGGCATCTGTGGTGGGGACATTGCAGATGGATACAGTAGACATTGCAATATCACTGAAAGACTGTCTGCTATACTTAGACATATCAATTCATGAGGCGATGGCCGCCAGACTGAGAGAATTTGGAACTACACGTAGGTCAAGTCAGAGGATGAGAGTAGTACACAATCAAAGGGAGACCGGCGTCATCAGCATCTATAGGTGACTGAGCACCTAGGTGTCTGCCCAGAGTACAGGTGTCGGCCAGCAAACCAGCTTGAAATCCAAAATGGAGTGGTTTACTTAACATCTTGATCGTACAGAGTCAGTCTATGCACAGAAACCACATTTGAAAGACGATCGTTTTAGCATTGAGACACGGACAACCATAGCCATAGACAGATTCCAATCATGAAACATGCAAATATATACTATAAGAATGGACCGAGGCCGTGACACACTATTTTCGAACGCAATAAACCCGAAACCGCGGTACATTATATTTGGTCGCAACCTCAATCTGCATGAAATTCGATAAATGAAGTTTATCGTCAATATCTGCTCATCAAAGATGCAATATTATTTCATTAATAAAATAAGGGCATGTTTGCGCCGCTTCTCACATTTCGTTCTTTTTACGTATGAGGTTAAAATTCCCAACTCTGCTTTCCGTTTCGTTGACGACGTCAAGCAGTGTGAAGCCGTCGAGCACCGTAACAAAGTGTAAATCAGCAAATTCAATCATCCAGTACAGTGTTATCCCGCTCTCTGCGCGGAAGTGAATGCTAGTTCATTATATTGTTCCTGCATCACAATGATTGTGCAAGGATCTCCATGTAGCAGACAATCTTATTTTAGTCACCTAATAAATCATGCAAAGAGTGGACATCATACATATGCATAAATCATATATTCTGAAGCAGTGTGGTTGAATGGTCAGGACGTTGGACTCAAGATCTAAAGTTTTCCTACACATTTTCCTCAGACCACTTGTCAGTAATACGGGTATCTGGCTGTAGGCGTTAAAAGATACTGTCAGAATGCCAGTGATTAGAGCCTGTACATGGCAGCGCCATTATATGCTCCCCAAGGAGCTGATACAGTTCTAGAGATTTCTGGCCTGCCAGGATAATAATAATATAAAGTGGCGTGAGCATGAGTTTGTCTGGATACAAAACACACACAGCATTATCATCATTGGTTTTATACGTATACGCAATATTGCTAATAAACATGCTTACAAAGTCATTGCATGCTACGTCAATTTTATATCGCCATGCATCTGTTGAATGATGACATGATATGGTCTCTTTCATTACTGGGGACACGAGTGGCTATATACACTATGATTCATATCAAATATTTAACTATACCACACCGACATTAATCTTTTGCCCGAGGGCAGGGGCGTATCTACCCAAGAGGAGTTACGGAGTCACCAGCAAAGAAGTAAGGAACAAAAGTTATTTCCAAGTGATCCGAATCGCCATTTTCTAAAGCACGAAGATCGCTTGTGACCAGCGAAATGATTACGAGGAAAGCGTTTATATTCTCATTTTTGATATGGTGCAACAGTGTGTAGATTTGCACATCTTGCCTTGTTATGTAAACAGGTAAGCATTAGAATACTAAGTCATTAGCGGGATTACCCAATCCAGTTTGGAGTTGTACGATAATACTATCAATGAACTCTACCGCAAAAAAAAACAACAACAAAAAAAACCCCCAAAAGCTTGACCAAACTATGACAAAAATACTGATCACTTCAACATTTCTCACGAAGAGCAGTGCAACTTGTGCAGATGAGGTTTCCTGCTGAGGTGATTATTGATTATTACAAATCATACAACACTTCTGTTTTGTCAGACAAATTACTTAATTCTAAGTAATGAACGGTCCTCTTTTTATGGACATCTCAGTTAAATTGTGATCACATTAGCAAGTCAATAAAGGAGGTTGTTATTACCCGAAGCGAACAATGATGTTCGTATACTTGTATGTACTGGCATTTTTTTCTTCTATTTTGGACATCAAACTTTGTCATTTCTGTAGGTTTTTTCATTCTGTGGAGGGGATACTGTCTTCCAAATGCTCCCCGAAAGCCTCCACCTGCGACGATACGGTCTCATCTGGAGATTTATTTACTTTGTTTAATGATCTAACTTAAATACCCGCCTTTGAACTGCATAGCTTATTACTCGCATGACAGCATATGGTGTATATTAAAGGTTCTCTGATTGCAATAAATCCATCCAGTCGAGCAGGCTAACAGTAAGGCGAGCAAAGCTCTTCAATCATACAGGTATACCCAGGTAGGAAAAGATCTCGTTATCGTATTTTAAGATGGGGTTTGAGTTGTTTTTATTGTCCCTGAAATAAGGACATTCTTTGGAAATCACCGACAATAATCTTTTGCCTGAGGGCACGGGCGTATGTACGAGACTTTTTTTATAAGGAGGGGCGCAGCGAGGGTGAATGTTTTTGGCAATCTAGCACTGACATCCAACTAGCTGTCCGAAACCGCCAATGGTCAATTTGGGTTAAGATCTTGCATAAGACAAAACATTTACAATGAACTGTCTTGGTACTGGATATACAGGGTTATTATAATTGTCATCAACCTTTCTGAATACAGTTGAGCAAGAAGAACAACTGTTGGGTGGTTGCAGTTTTATGATCGTTCTTTAATATGTGTTCATTGTTTCATTTACAACTTAAAACCTGTTAATTCAAATACCAAACAGTTTCAGAGGAGTATAAATACTCTCTGCACAGATAATCAGTCAATTTTGACATAAAGTTTGTTGGAGCTAAAAGAAAACCAAAAACCAAAGAGCTAGTCACTTATTTGGGAGTCACGGGCTTTAAAAAAAAGAGCCAAAACACTTGTATTTTGCCTTGAAAGAGACATGTTGGCAACCCTTTAAAACAATATGGGAAGCCATTCCCTACAAGGATCTTGCCGCTCTGGCGCAAAAAGAAAACAATAACAGCGCAGCGAGTAATATACTTCTGCCTCAGATTACTTGGCACCTTTTTTTCAATAGTTTCTCTCGTGACACAGTCTTAGATACATACATTGTGCATATGAAAGCGCTGAATCTGTGAGACAGTGTAAGAGTTTTCAGATTATTGGCGGGTAAAACAGACTAAACATTTCAGATTATCTGCGGGTAAAACAAGCTAACCATTTCAGATTATCTGCGGGTAAAACAAGCTAACCATTTCAGATTATCGGCAGGTAAAACTAGCTAACCAATTTAGATTATTGGCGGGTAAACAAGCTAACCATTTCAGATTATCGGCTTGTAAAACTAGCTAACCATTTCAGATTATTGGCAGGTAAAACAAGCTAGCCAGTTCAGATTATCGGCGGGTAAAACTAGCTAATCATTTCAGATTATCTGCGTGTAAAACAGGCTAACCATTCCAGATTATCGGCGGGTAAAACAAGCTAACCATTTCAGATTATCGGCGGGTAAGACTAGCTAATCATTTCAGATTATCGGCGGGTAAAACTAGCTAATCATGTCATATTATCGGCGTGTAAAAGAAGCTAACCATTTCAGATTATCGGCGGGTAATACAAGCTAACCATTTCAGATTAGCGGCGGGTGAAACTAGCTAACCATGACAACGTCGTATTGCCAATGCTCGTAGCTGAACAGTGACCAGTGAACAGTGACCACTGCCAAGGCATGTAGGTGAAATAATATGAGCGTGATGTTTGAAAATTTTACTCAACATTTCGGATTGGTTAAACTGTATTAGATAAATACCACAATATATTGGTAAGCTCAGATTCATAGATAAAATGGACGCTACACCCCCGTTTGTAAGGGGTATTTAATTACGTAGAGTAGACCATCTTCTTCTGAGACCTCTAAACAATCGATTAAGAGTGTTTAGTAAAGACCAGGAAGAAATATTTGCTGGACTTTACGTTACTCCGCAGAGGTAAGGTAAAAGTAGCACAATAAAATGCCTAAATGGCTTCTTCTGGGCTGTCAGATAACTTCCCTTTGAAATTTATGTTATAAAGTGCGGCAATAAAATGTCTTATGATATTTTATTCAATAAAGAAAGTAGAGGGCACAGAAATTTCAGTCCTTTTCTAAAAAAAAAACCAACCCAAAAACCGGAACGGTATAAAGGAGTGTGTAGACGATGGAAATATTGTGATGTATAACAGTCAGAGGTTCAGTAGTGTACATTTTGTTTTATCATCATTTTAAACATAACTCTGGCGCAGATATATTAATATATATCCTGGTCACAGATGGCAATGGTATATTTCAGAATCGACCCGTAGCCATAGGACCATTGATACTAATAAAGAGAGAGAAGGGGTGATTTTTGGCCCATACGTTGCTGCAATTTACTTGCACATTTTGCAGCAATGGTCGTCTCTCTGCTACAGATATGTGCTCAGATCAAAGTGACAGATCAAAAATGCATCCCTACTCTCAGTATATATTTGTTCAACTAATTCTTTGCAAATTTTTATGCTCTACCCCTTTTGATGGATATCAAAAAATGACTGATTCCATTTTGCGCGGGCATGATCGAGTCAAGCTAACTAAGGAAAATGGTGTTAACTGCAAATCTTTACATTCTTCTTAATTTCTGCATATATATGTAATAATATGATAATTCTCCTTGGCACAGATGACACCGTAGCCAATAAACTGTTGGCTATTTGTGCTGAGGCCTTTCCGGAACGTGTGCATTTTCACAACTTCTCAGCCACATACACATTAAAAAAAGGATTTAAAACAAATACATCAAGCCTCCTTACGAACACATTTATTATGCTTTACATTCATATCAAAGACATATGAAAATCCGTTCAGAAAAGAAAACACAAGTTATGAACATCACTGACGATATTATGTTTCGGAAAACTACATAAATTTTTTAAGATCCTCATGGTGGTTTTATAAGTAGATGGTGTCTGTACACATCGAAGGTCCTACCATAGTATTCCAATAGAAAATCCAATGGAAAATCACTTACTTATATTTCTGAAGGCCTTTCGATGCAACCTGCATATCATCGTCAGCCTTAATCTGCAGGTTGCATCGAAAGGCCTTCAGAAATATAAGTAAGTGATTAAAACATACAGATAGAAATGTGTCATGGGCGGATACCAGGTCCCTGCATATATCACCTTGTGCTTTGTGTTTTTTTTCTCTCCCAGTAGACCTTGTTCGACCACGTTCAAGCTTGTTTACCCTAGGCTGCAAGAACATCGCAGTATACTTATGTATAATTTTAAGATTTTGTTGTTTTGAAAAGGCAAGGTTTCTATTATTAGTTATTTCTCTCCGCTATGATAGGTAGATAGCTGAATACATTTGCACGTGAATGTTTTCTTGTTGAATTTTATCTTTTAGCAGACTTTTTCTGCGAATGACTCCATATACATTTTTAAATGAATTTAAATTTATGTTTGTTTTGTATCCCCTCCGCCCTTTAAAACTAAACAGGTCATGATAAAAATGTTCACCAAATTTCAGGCAGAAATTGTCTCACGAAGGAGGCAAAGATAGACGTATAAGAAACAGCACTCGCAAGTCAGAGCATTATTTTCGTGCTCTTCCTCATTAGTCACAGCCATGTTAGCTTGTATAGAGACTGATACTTTCTTTACTAAGGACGGTCCCTTTCGCGACGCCCAGGGAGCAAACAAAACTCAGCCATATCGAGTTTATGGGTCTTTGGTGTGTTTATATAGAAGCGATGCTGTAAGCTGGTAAGGGTGTGACAATTAGAGCCTTTATGGTATATATAAATGTTTGGTAATTATATTTCATACTTTTGGGCCTAGTTCTGCATCTCTTCCTAGAATTTCAGTGTATGTTGAGTTACTTAGGCTAAATGAGGTGTCTTACTCACACTTTTAAAATACTGAACCTCTTAGGTCTAATGTCATTGCAATACTTATCAGGTATTCCCAGCGATATGGCTGTTTCCACACATTTGATTGCCATGGCAGCTGTCGGAGTTTTATTGCAACTTCATCTGATCGATGCACAGTTTACTGCACCAAAAACAGGTATGTGTTTGTTTGTGTGTGTTATGTGTGTGTGTGTGTGAATGTGTGTGTGTGTGTGTATGTGTGTGTGTGTGTGTGTGTGTGTGCGCGTGTGTGTGTGTGTGTGTGTGCGCGCGTGTGTGTGTGTGTGTGTGTGTGTGTGTGCGCGTGTGTGTGAGTGCGTGTGTGTGTGCGTGTGTGTAGACCTAAACCTGAGCCATTAGGTATCAAGATCAATTGGAAGTAGACAGATTCCTTTGGTAGCATCAATGGCAGTGGTGATGGTGAAGATGGTGCTGATGTAGTATTGTCTGTGTAGCCGATGCCATGGTTGCAAAGGCTAAAATACTTGTGGTTGTTGTGACAGCGATAATTCAGTGATAGCAACGCTGTACTGAGCTGCAAAAACGCCAGAGTAGTCACGTAACTGACCACACCAAGCATGTACTAGTCATACAGCCTAGCCTTTGTCGACATTCAAGACTTCTGATCAACAAATGCTTAGTGAATGCATCGATAAATAATAAATGTACCCAATGTTGAAAAATTCAGTATAATCTGAAGACAAAGTAAATTCGAATGAACGTCTCTAATATTTAGATTTGTACCAATTTAATGTCCTCGTACTTTTGCCGTGAAAGCCTGATTGCATGATAAATAAAGTAATTAATAAAGTCATTTAGAGGTCGGCTGATATCGTATTTTAAGAATGCTTTTTTTTCGGTCCTAAGGTAACTTTTAAAAAATTTTCTCGCCAAGATCACAAAAGTAAAAAAAGTCTAGAACATTGAGTAAGACCGAGCTCTATCAAATGATGTCCCGATGACGTCCCAAGTCACGTGACTACTACCCGAGTCTAAAATATCTAGGCTGCGTTTGCTTGGTTCCAGCAGTCTGACAAAAATGGGAGGTCACTCCCTTTCCTTTTATTCCGTGGGCACTTACATAGCCAAGGGCACGTTTTTAGTTGTTTCGCGATAGTCAGACTAAGGAAGCGTGGGCACCTACTCTAGAGATTGGTTAGAAATGTGTCGCAGTTTCTGCAAAACCGGAAGAAAAAGCCCGGGAACGTGGCAGCAACCATCCACGATTCCAACTTAAAAATTTGTCAGGTAGGAAATCTTATCAACGGCCTCTTTGTCGAAGGAGGACGTGGCATTAATTAACGGCGGTCTGTATGTTAGTGTATGAGGTAACGATACAAGTATTGCCAACACCACTCGCAAGTCAGTGCATTATTTTCTGTCTCTTTCGCATTTGTCGCAGCCACCTTGGCTCGCCTAGAGACCGCTACGTCCTTTACCAAGGAAGGGATGTGACTTCACAATTTTTTTTCAAATTGCTGGAACCAAACCATCGTACGCTAATTTCTCTATATCATTGATTCTATCATGACAAGCGTGCCCACTTACGAACACCAACTGCACTGACGACACTGCCTCTTGTACTGGAAACACTGACTGTGATGAGCTGAGCTGGTGCTGCCCCAATAGCTGTGGAGGAGAGTCCTGTGCTGTTGTCATGGCTCCTTGCATGTAAGTGTTCTAGATCACTGTTCTGGCACTTTAGCCACGCGAGAAAGAGAGTGGAGCTTCGAAACATTAAGTAGAAAACTTGAGAATCTTTTGCAGTTTACCGGAAGTAAAAGCTCGGCAAATTGACTGCCTCCATCCACGGTTTCAAATTTGACAGTGGAACTGTTTATCCGAACTATTTCCGTCCTCTTCCTTTTTTTTTTTACACCCTTTCTTTGATTTTCATTTATGTGTGCAGCAAGGCAGCTGGAAAACTAAACATAGAGTAAAGCTAACTTTTTAGCAGGAGCGTCCATCAGATTCAAGTATATGCTTTTCTTTCTTTCTTTCTTTCTTTCTTTCTTTCTTTCTTTCTTTCTTTCTTTCTTCCTTTCTTTCTCGTTGGCGCATCAGCTTCGCGGTTTGTGGGTCGTTATCACAATTTCATGAATGTCAAGTCTAATGTTTGTAGGTTCTGCTCTTGGGTTGGGGGGTTTACACCGTTGTGTTATTGTGAAAGACACGAAACTTTTGATTCTCACGTCATTCAGATGTAAGTGAGTTGGAGGACAAGGGCGCTGTAAGGCGACGATTTTCGATAATTTTGTTATATTATGATACTGCATTTGTAGTATTGCATCTTCATAGGTATTATGTGTACTCTTATTTATATGTATTATTTTAAGGAGGGAATCTTACCTTTTTCATCTATCATTTAAGTGAGTAAATAAAACATTTGCCTTTATTCATGCATCGTTGTGGCTCTTTCATCTATGTTGGCATGTCTTAACTTCGCCAGCTCCACGGTCGGGCAGAACTGAGCTGTTATGAACGCAGTTCGTGAACTTCAGTTCAGGTGAACTTCATTTGAGCTCAATAGCTATTTTGGATAAACTGAATTTATATACAGTCAAGTCCATCTAATTCGAACTGGGATTAATCAAGTTTCTCTTAAATGGACGGGAAATGAAGTTATAGATTTTTTTTCTACCTTGCATGTAATGAAAGTATTGCCGTTATTCGAACTCGGCATCGTGGATTTTCTGTAATTCGAACGGATTGAGGCCATCACACCTGCAAATTTGCCTTCGCCGTTCTTCTGCTCGTGCAAAATCACAGTAGAACGGACGTGAAACAAAGAAGTTAGTGCCTGAGAAGGCAGGAGTTGGTAAGCAGGTAAGGGTATGTATTGTGCAGCATTATTCCATGACTGAGTAAGGGCGTTGTTGAGCGAGAGCACAAAAGATTATCGATCGATAATCACGTACTCTGTGACACAGCACTACATGATGTACTCGCACAAAATATATAGTTGTCTACATGAGCTACTGTTAAAAACACAAATGGTTTTCTAGATCTAGGCCTGATCACGCGCTACAGAAAACGTGTGTCTGAGACAAAAGAAAATCCGGAAGACCATCTAGATTCTATAATTTAGTGCTTGCAGACCGCAAATAGACCGCACAAGCAACATTAATCTTGGCTTTATAACAGAATAAAAGCGAAAAAATACTTTTGGTGATTAAGATTAAACTGCAGCAGAGTAAACAGTAACAATATATTTCAACTGGATAGGCCATATCGAGCTTTAAAATATTGACTCAGATGACAAAAAAAACCCAACCCACCGAAAGCATGAATCAAACTATCTAAATAAATGATTTTAAGGAAAATCAAATTTGAGTAAGGAAGAGGGCAGTAAACCACCCACGTGAGTCTTTTCGCGATTTTCTCATCTGAACTTTTCCAGACTTACCAGCGCCACAAAGTGAGTACTGCTCACGCTCAGCTCAGCGGCATAGGGTTGAGAAAGGTTGGNGGGGGGGGGGGTTACTCGAGAGAGGGACAGATTGCGAGGCGACATTTTTTTTTTCCTAACAAGCCTCCTCATGGCTACCCGCTCCTCATACACACTCCACCCAAACGGCCTTTTTCAGGGCTTGCAGAAAAAAAAAAAAGGCTGGAAAAGGAGACCATGTTAAAATTTCGTCCTGTGATGGATATGATGTGTATGAATCAAAATACCGTGACTATACGAGTACTTTGCTAGATAAAATCGTGATTCGAATTCCGGTAATTCAAACTCCCTATGACGGTCCCAGTGATTTCGACTTAAGCGGACGCAACTGTAATTAAGATCTAATTCAAAATGGGATTCTTAACCGTCTCTGGACGTAAGAAACAATTTCTGCAGAGTAAATGAAGAAGAGTCTTCTTCTTTTTCTTTCATTTTTTTTTTCTTTTTCCATCGTCTTCTCAAACAATTCCATTTTTGTTTTCAGAATTGCTTTCAAGGAAGTTAAACATCGGGCTGTTACTTCCTACCACCGGGACTATGAAAACAATGAATGTGGGAAATGCTGGTGCTACAACGGGGATATCCAGTGCAGTTTCTTTCACTGTTATGGACCCATTCCTCGCTGAGATGACAGGATTTTTTTTTTTGATTTGCTAGGAGACTAAAAAAAAACCATGAGGAGGAAAAGAATTGATACTGGAGACGGTTGAACTTGTGTGCAAAAGAAATGTCATTTCAACACTCACATTTTGAGAGATTTTGATTTTACTATTTGACGCCCTCGAGCAGTCTGTCTGTCTGTCTGTCTGTCCATATAGCTAGGTCTATCTGTTATGTCTCGTCACTCTTTGTGTCATTATCTCGGTCAATGTCTGTGTATCTGTCTGTGTGTCTATCCTTGTCTGTTCATTCATTTGTCAGCCTGTCTGTTTCTGAATTTGATTCAAGGTCTGTCTTTCTTTAAGCTTAATGTGTGTTTATGTGTGTGTGTGTGTGTGTGTGTGTGTGTGTGTGTGTGTGTGTGTGTGTGTGTGTGTGTGTGTGTGTGTGTGTGTGTGTGTGTGTGTGACCCATCGGCTCTTGCAAGTATGTTTCATGTGAATTTACGACACGAATCTCGTGGAGGGGGAGTGGGGAACAAAATCTCGTAATCCGACTTTGTCGGGGGTTGGGAAAGGGGTGGGTGGGTAATGGGACGCAGGATCTCACTATCAGTTTTTGTGCGGGGTAGGGAGTGTTGAACACAAATCAGGGAGAACAAAAAGCTGATAACACACCGGCATTCAAGCTATATATTAGAATGAAGCTGGGCGCAGTCATTGCTGCTCTGAAGTGGCTCTCTGGAGCCACAGCAGCTAAGGCAGTCATCATGAAAAACAATGATCCGGAAGGTCCAAAACAGATGGTTGCGGCATGAGTGAATGGATGGACTATCTACTGACCCCCAAGCCTCATAGAATTTCATGGCTCTGTTGTTCAAGTCACGCCGGAATCTACGATAAGGGAAGAGCTGATATTTTGAAAGCTGAGGCAATGGGTCATTTTCCTGAAATTATCTCCCCTCGTTCGACATGGGGGCGCTGCAAAAGTTCAGGTATAGAATAAGAACTCTTCTGTGTTTGGCGATAATGCGATACTTCGTTCTCGCGATACCTATATATATTTGTATTAGGTATCGGTATCGGTAAGGTCAAGCAATCCCGAGGAGACCTGTGCGTTAAGGAAAACAAGAAATTAGATAAGTAGTCAATGGGTTTCAAGGAAGCTATAATATTAGCACCAAGAAGCAAGTTTATTCCACCCTACATTAAAGGGGACATTACAGATGATACGGCAGAACTATAAAGTCACTGAAAACCCGCTTTCTATCCGTAAACATATCAATCGATGAGGATGTGACTTTCAGACTGCAAGAACGTGGAATTACAAGCGGGTCAAGTCAGACGGAACTGCTACGAGGAGAGGATCGGAGGGTACACAATCAGCAGGCAACCGGCACCATCAGCATCTACACTTTAAGAAAATCGCTGCAGGTGACTAAACACATATGTTCTGCCCAGAGTGCAAGATTGTCGGATCTGCAAACCAATAATCAGCTTAAAACCCAGAAGCGAGGAGTTTACTGAACATTTTGACCCCACATAATAATATTTAGCTTGCATACGCAAATCGCTTTTGATTATAAGATCCGAACAGCGATAGCGACATACAGGCTCCACTGCACATGTCAATTATCAAGGCTCCACTGCACATGTCAATTATCAAACATGCACACAAAACAATGCACATGTCCTACGTATATGCATTATATCATACGCTGTGTAGCAGTGTAACCGAATTATTGGGACGTTGGACTCAAAATCTAAAGTAGATTGGGAAAGTATATTATTTCATTCACATTCTGTCAGCTCCCCATTATTGTAAACTTAATACCTGGCTGTAGGCGGTGAAAGATATTGTCAGAATGCTAGTGATCTGTAGCTTCACATAGTAGCGGTGCTGTTATGCTCCCCAGGAAGTTTAGAAATTCTTAGAAAGATCTGATCTGCCGGGGTAGTAGTAAAGTGAAATCGATGAGCTTGCGTTAGCCTGGATATAGGACTTCAGAACTGCATATTATTACTATAAAAACACAATAAAATGCTTACAAACTTATTGCACTCAACGTCAATTCTATATTTTCTTGCACATGTCGAATGATGACTTGATATGACCATTTTCGTTACTGGGGAGACGGTTGGTTATATACGCTATGATTAATATCAAATATTTGACTACGTCACACCGATAATATATTTTGCCCGAGGGCAGGGGCGTATCTACCAGACTGGCCTAACAGAATCAGAAACATGATTAGAAGGAAACAGTTTTCATTTCTCATTTCTGCTGTGGTGGAGTAGTGTGTAAATCTGCATATCTTGTTGTGTTCTGTAAACATGTAAGTATTAGACTATAAAGCCAATCCCGGGGTTACCCAAGTCTGTTGTGAATCCCAAGATAATGCATGATCAATAAACTCCACTGCATAAAAGCTTGACTAAACTGTTACAGTTCTAGCCATTCCAGCCTTTCTTAGGAAGAGCATTGTGGCTTTTCAGTGAAGATTGAATTCATGAAGAACTTTTTAATTTTGCGGCTTATTCGTCTCGATTCCAGACTAATGCCCTCTCACTGATTTCACAATATTATTACCCCAGCAGGTCTGATCACTCTAGGACTTTTTCAACTCCCTGGGGAGTTTACAGTGCCGTTGCCATTTGCGGCGCTGATCACTAGTATTCTGACAATATCCTTCTCTGTCTTTACCCAGGTACCCATTTTACAGACGGATAGGCTGAGGAAAATGTGGATAAAATGCTTCCCCACGGCACTTGCACCACGATCGTGGTCGGGAATCGAACCCACAACCTTTTGATCTGTCCATTGTCTTAACCGTTCAGCCACACTGCTCCACGATTCTTTTGTTGTAAGATAGCTGACTATTTTCTGAACAATGATCCCCTCTTTTTCTCTGGATATCTCAATCAGATTGTGGCTATTTCATTGCTATCACTGTTGTTGGCATCGTTGCATGGGCAGCCTTTTTAAAAAAAAAAATTTAAACCTCTCTTCCTGCTGTGCATTTTGAAATCTGTGAAAGGAACAACCTTCAAAATGCTCCCCGGAAGTCCTCGCCTGTGACGATACAGCGACACCTGTATTTATCATGTTTACTTATCTAAATTAACTTTTCATCCATGAACTGCATAACTTGTCCATAAGTAACAGCATGTGGTGTATATTATTAACTGTTCCTTGCTTGCAGTAAGTCCAGTAAGTAGAACATGCTCACAGTCAGGAGGACATAGACCTTCAAGAACACGTCGAGATACTCAGGTAAGAAGATTTCCGTTCATCGCATTGTAAGATGGTGCTTGAGATTATTTATAGTCCCCAAAATGTAGATATTCTTTGGGAATCACGTGTAGTAAGTTTGTTATGAGGATTATATAATTACATAAAGCGGGCCGTCTTATTCGGAGACGGAAATAATCGAATTATACTCTTTAATGAGGGATACCAGTGAGGAATATTTGCTAGTCTTTGCTTTTAATTGTTTTAGGAAACTAGGGTATTTACACGTTCAACGAGCGGATAGAGAGGTTTACAACAACAGGTAGTAAAAGAAAGTTAGACTTAGACATCAGATTCAGATTCAGATTGTTTATTTAGGCAGCAGCCAATTACATAACAATAAATGCACCGCCTCATGCGTTTACTAATATTTACTCTGTGCTCACACGGCAGTGTCCAAGATTTCGGGTGAGTAGTTTTTTTTTTCCTTTCTGCATTCTTGATCTTGTGAGTAGAGAGGCTTAATTATTAACATGACCTCGACTGAACGTTCGTAGTAATGACTGGAGTCTGCTAGATAGTATATTATATCTCGGTCACTGTAAATATCTGATCTCGGTCCGTTGCGAACTTTCTGGAAATGTCAAGACGATTGAAGTCGGTTTTCGAGACTTTCTAGAAGTTCAACGAAGAAATATATTTAATGGAAGGGAATGTGTGAGGCCAGGAGGTGTGTTTAATGCGAAAGATTAAGTGTCGCGTAGCATTACTACTGTTTCGTAAGCCTTGCTTGGCTCTCTTTTGGGAGTGTTGTAAATAAACGTTCGTTTTCTTCGATATCAAAGGATATTGTGTATTCATTGATAGCTATAAGCAGGCGTTTTGAGCAGTAGCTGAGTGATCAAACCTAGCTCTCTATTATACTTCTGTGCTGAGTCAAGATATCGCTGTTACAAAAACAAAGAAAAAAAAAATCCAGTTAGTAAATGTAAGTGTTAATTATGTACCTTTTTCATCTTTCTTTCTCTCTCTCCCTTCCTATCTCTCTCTCTCTCTCTCTCTCTCTCTCTCTCTATCACAGATACACACAAACACACACACATACACATACACACACATACATGCACGCATCACTATACTGCATAAGACGGTACACACGCTAACCTATGTACTCGTCCACAAACACTACGTCTGGCCAGGCAATGAGTGAATGTGGTCATACGAATCGGTCATTGAGATGGCTGTTGAAAGTTGCCTGTCGAATCACGCAGCTAGACTATGGCATTCAAAGTTGCTGATCACTTCAAATTATTGTTGCGTCCTTTGAATTTTTACTTCTAAATCGTGCTTCAATCACTCGCAAAACACCCAAAAAAAACCAAAACATAACCACAAATTACAACACTCCTTTTGTGAATTTTTGACTGTATTCTGTGTCACGGCCTTTGGTTGAAGAGGGGGCTGGGAAGCTTGTGGTGTGTGTGAGTCTCGTGCTTAGCGCTGTGACTGCTAGTCTTCTGTTCGGCTTCGGGAAAGACCCCGGCCAGTAAGCCACTTTTTTAGGAGTGGCGGCGTGGTCGTGTATACACGTCTACCTGATTCCAAACTGACGGCAAGGCGATGGGTGCCGACGCAGAGGTCGCGGGTTCGATTCCCACCACATCACTTTCTTTCCTTCTTCCATTTTCTCTCTGCATTTGTCTTCTTGAGCACTTCCCCCTTTATCCTACCTTGTGTGAGCATCTGTTTGCGTCTGCTCACTCCTTACTTCTGTATTCTGTGGTTTCTTTCCATCATTCTCAATGTCACAATTTTGAACTTGCGATGTTTTTATATCTCAATCTGCAGTACAGAGAATGTATTCAGCTGCTTTTTAAAAAAAAATTGAACTACAAAAACCCTTTCCCATCTACTGTCGCCGAAAGTCGCCCATTATCGATCAACATCTACAGTCGCTGATCCTCTTCTATCTCCCTACGTCACACTGTGAATGGAATTTATCATATTCACGCATTTAATTTTTAAAGTTCGTTCAGAAGATGTCAGCCAGCATAAATACAGTCTCTTCATCTTAATCGCTTGCAAGTCAGTCATTGTTAAAGTTATCGCACCTAGTCATCGTGAAAATGTATTAAAAGTACATTAAAATTCGAAACTGACCTGACGTGACGTATGAATAACAACTCGCATACCATCCAACCCAAAAAGTCTCGTACTAGTCTCTTACATCGCATATTATGGTATTTATTAACCACGGTGAAAGATGACTAGGCAGCCGAGATGTTTCTGGCGCAGAAGCATTAAACACCGTGCCAAGTAAAGTTATGGGTACTATACTGTAAGTTTACCATTGATGTCTTTACAACAGGATCGTTAATGATCAGTTTGATATTTCTTAGCGGTGCCATACCTAAAAGCACACCATTCATTGATCTTTTACTCCATTCCAAAGTAAGTATGGCTTCAGGCTGACGCCCATTCAGTTTAAACACGCACAAATCTTTCCGCTATATTGTATAATTATACTGAGCGGCAGAAAAAAAAATCCCTACCTAGTAAATGACCCATAAATCCTTTAAAAATAGATCAAGTTCAAATTTTGTACACATAATTATATTTTAACATGTTTGCTGACACAAAAAAATTACAAAAGAACTGATTCAGAGAGATACTGTTTTTTGTGAATAAACGCTTACCTCCCCTTTCAGTATAGAATATGTCCGCCTCGGACGTCAGTGCAAGCACGAATTCGTCTTCGTATTGACCTTTTCAGCCTCCTGTTTGGTTGCTATGACAAGTTGTCCCATTCTTGGGTGAGAGCAACAAGGAGTTGACCAAGGTAATTCATGTCTTTACTATTTTGGATTCGACATCCCACCTCATTCCAAAGGGGTTTATTTGGGGATATGCCCTGGTGACTATGCTGGCAACGATAGCTAAGAGTGAGCTGCTGATGTCCAAGAAAGCCCAAAACAAGCGTGCAGTGTGTGCTCTTGCGCTGTCTTGTTGAAAAGTGGAGATTTTGGTGGGCATTAAACAGGGGTACCCCCGGCTCTTGCAAAATGTCGTTTCTGTAAGTTGCTGCATCAACATGTCCATCAAAAACATAAAGAGCACTTCTAAGATGTGTACTAATGACACCCCACACTATAACACTGCCACCGCCAGGTTGATCTGCCTCAGTGATGCAACAGTCAGCAAATCGTTCACCTCTTTGACGCCATAATCTCGTGCGTCCTTCCACGTGGTCTACTCAGAATCGGGACTTTGTCTTGGAAATCTGCACCATCCTATCTGTGAAGAGTCCACCCAGTATCTTGATCTGACCACTGCAGACGAGCTTGACGGCGCGGTGCAGTCAACAAGGGCCTCTAAAAGGTCTGCGATATGAGAATCCCTTGGCCTTAAGATGCCGCCCTATTGTGCTTTCACTCACGTTAACACCTCTTCCCTGGAGGTTCCTCGAAGTGGTTACCGCATTCTGGAGAGATTTCTCAAATGTGTTTTCACAATATACCGGTCAGTCCTGTCATCTGTAACACGTGAACACCTCCTCGGGGTCTGTCTCAAATGGTTCCGGCGGCCTGAAAACACCCCAAAAGCCTACCAGTAGTCCTGTGGTCACAGTGGAACAGTAAAGTTTTGCCAAGCGCCGCTGTGAAATACCGACCCCAAGCATCCCCAAAGCTCGTCCACTGTCTTCTGCGCTAGGTCTAGACATGACTGACTTTATGAATTAAAGTGACACGAGCTTGTTTTTTTTAAATCGGGCGGGACCCAAATGAGAGATTCGTTAAGATTTTGGTCCATTTATATTACAAAATTGCCAGTTAGCCAGTCAAGTGCAAAAATGCTGTTTCGCATGTGCAGTTTGCTGCGAAATATCGTGAGCGATTTGTGAGAACCGTTCACCATATTACTTTAATATTAACATTACTCACTACACACAATGCGTAACGACAAATTAGTGAACACTTGTTCAGTGCATCTATTTGGATTTTAAAATTGGGAAGTCTTTTCTGCTGCTAGGTATATTACCATGTATCGTCGATTGCCGTCACTCCAGTCCTAATTTTCTTTGGTCATTCCCACTGACCGGTGATGGAGACAAGCACCTGACCTAAAAAAATTAAGTACTGCTAATCGATTGTGACAAGTAAGGGTTTTGCTATCTCTCTTCGTTTGATCCCCCCTNGAAAACCTAGTTGAGGCCTCATGCTATTTCCACAGAACGAAGCTAAGCTATCTCTTTCAAATCCATGACCCGAACAGTGTTAATCCAAGTAAATCTAAACTGGCCAGCGATGTGACAAATGCATCATAACAGGCCATAGCTAAGGACACTAGACCCTTGGGACGGAAAAAAATTACTTGAAGATATAGATCCCCCATACTAGTAAGTACAGCTCAGGTGATTTCAAAGTTAATGTGCATGTGCTACTTTCAAAATAGTCCAGTCTTACAGATTGGCGCTATTCCATCCCGTTGGTAAAATTCATTATTTCGTTGGCTGAATGGCTAATGGCTAAGCGTATTGCCTGTCTTGGGAGAACATAAAGGCGGCCGATTTCTGTCACCTAACCACTATGCGCCGTAAGCTATAAGAATCAATCTATACAATTTCTACAACCGCACAGAGACACGGCCTACCCTCTGCGCCGATCTGCGGGATCGGTGGCAGCTTATTTTATAGGAATGAAATTTTGATTCCTACTCACCGACAGCCGCTGCTCGGAGTACCCCGTCAGTGGGCTGTCACCGGATGTGTGGCGTCATAGGGCTGGACTGGGGACTTTTTCAACTGAGAAGTGTTCTGAAAATTGTGTTCTACCCTCGGAAAGATCGGCGCAGAGTGAGTATGTCACCTATACGCCGAAACATATTCGGTGGCCTCTCGGTACGAGCCCTAAGGCCCCTGGTGAGGTCAGGAGGACAACAGAACATTTGTCCATACTTCCTATCACAACATTACAGTCCACTTCATGGAACAGCCCAGCAAGTGACCCATCTCCAGTGAAATGACATAGACAAACAAAACTAGCTGTTATCGTCATATATTCCTTGTTTCGAATTCATAGACAAATGAATGATCTTTCATGCTGCATTAAAGGTTTGGCACAATTATGCGTGAATCGCGAGATTTTTAATTGCGAAACGTTACCTTCACGACATCCAACGCCACCAGGATACTCCTGAACACATTGGTGGATGACTCACGCTACGCCACTGTATTTACATGTCCTTATATTTTATCACATTACCTTTTAACATATTGAGTCTGTTACGTCAAATCTCACTGGCATATTTCTTAGGTATTCTCAGCAACATGGCTGAATCCACACGTTTATTTGTCATGGCAACTGTCGGTGTTTTGTTGCAACTTCATCTGCTGATCGATGCACAGATTGATCCACCATATACAGGTATGTGTGTGGGTGAGTGTGATTGCGCGTGAGCGCATATATGTGTTTGTATGTGTGTGTGTGTATGTATATGTGTGTGTGTATGTGTGTGTGTGTGTGTGTGTGTATGTGTGTGTGTGTGTGTGTGTGTGTGTGTGTGTGTGTGTGTGTGTGTGTGTGTGTGTGTGTGTGTGTGTGTGT
>JAWQUT010000019.1:3597815-3607815 GCA_033807755.1 Ellobium chinense | reverse complement strand
GCTTACACGTGGAAGTTCGGGAACATTATTCAGGCAATAGTGCAGTATTTAAGGTTTAAATTGCTGTCAATTTAGCGTTCCTGTGGTGTAGTGGTAGCATGTTCAGACTTGCAAGCTGAGAGACCCTGCGTTCGATCCCCGGCTAGGGACAGGAATTTTTTTAGTGTTAGTTTTTTTTTGGCCTTTCTTCTCAAAAATGATCTTTCACAGTAATTTGGAAAAGTGCCAGATGATGTCCAGATGGTTTCTTCATTCCTAGCACGCTTACGTCTTCATCAAGCGTCTGCTAACATTTCTCGCTTTATAAGGTCATGTATTACAACAAGCACTAAAATATCTTTGTGATAGGCGATCTGCTTCTGACTGGACGATTTTTCCTTACAGGATGCAATGTCAGTCAGAGTCAAAAAACATGAACCTTTTTATCGGATAGTAGAATTCATTTTTCCACCATAATCCTAATCTGCTGGGAAGATAAACACTTTGTGTATTTGGAATTCAATTGGCAAACTATCTTTATTCGAAACTAAAATATGGGAATGAAAATATTTCAGTCCTCCTCCCATTTTCTTCCTAGTCCATACTCCATTCCGAGATTTTCACTTACGTGAGCAGCAGCAGGACACCAGGAAACGATTAATAGATTACAGACACTGACTTTTTCGCCAGTGATTCTTTCTGTTTGTTTGTTTGTTTGTTTCTTTGTTTCTTTCTTCTTTCTTTTTATCCTTCTCTCTTTCTCTCCTTCTTTCTTTCTGGTGTGCTATCCTCACCATGCGGTCTGTAAATTGTTATCACACTTGCATGACGGTTACGTCTGAGGTTTGCGGGTTCAGCTCTCGGGTTAGATGGTTTACACTGTTGTGTCCTTATGAGAGAGACCATAACTCTTGGTCCCCACTCCACTCAGGTGTAAATAAATATCTCCTTTCGAGTTTGGGAGACCAGAGCGCTGTACCGCGAGAACTAACAATGATTTTGTTAAATACTGCACGAGTAGTATAGTTTCTTTACATGTATGATGTGTAATGTTATATGTATTCTTATAAAATGGAATCCGTAACATTTCTGGCATTGTGAAACAATTTCCTTACGGAATAAACGAAAAAGGCTTCTTCTTTTCCTCCTTTTCCTTCTTTTTCCTGTTGTCTGTAACATTTCAATTTGGTTCTTTTCAGCGTTAATTCGGTGGAATTCAAACATCGGATGGTGATCTCCGACTACAGGGACTATGAAAACAACGACTGTGGGAAGTGCTGGTGTTACAATGGGAATGTTCAGTGCTTGCACTTTAAATGCTATGGACCCTTTTTTTTCCCCAAGAACTCTGGTTAAATCGTAAGGAAGAAAAAGTCGGAAGATGATAATAAAGACAGTTGAACCTGACGCAGAAGAGTTGGCGTTTCAACACTCATATTTTCAACATTTATGATTTTACCAACTCACTTCCCCGCATCTTTGCAGGCATATTTGCACTCAACATAAGTATTTATCCAGTTATATATAGAAGCATGCCCTGGAAACAATTTGTGTTTTCACGAGGGAGATTTGTGTCAATGAGGTATTTTCAGACTCGTCAGTTACACCACGTGATCTAGGGATTGCTAGGATATATTTTGATAAATGACACATGAGCAGAGCATGTAAACAAACCAACGTGTGAGCAAGATTTCCTAGGTCACGTGATGGAGCTGAAAATACCTAATTGTGGTCAGCTGATGTCGGAACAAGTGGCTACACACCCGGACATAACGGATGTGTAGTTACCGTTTTTGCCTCGTGCACTTCGTATGATCTTTCACTTGATTGATATTATCATGGTTCTACTGCCCTTCGTATTCCCAGTTGATTGATGTTATTATGCCTTCACTGCCTGCCTGGAGCACTTGGCGGAATAGGCATTATTTGTTGTTCAATACACTGTGAAAGACATCAGCTTGACTTATATTTATTTATAAATACCAGATATGGCTACTGACAATGAAATTTATTATTTTGCACAACGGAGTTACAAACTTACCTTAAACTACTTCTCAAGCATTCCTATGATAAAATCCACTAGCATCTTTCTGTATTGTCAGCCAACATCTTGTCATAAACAAGCACGAACAAAAACGGAACTTCTGGAAAGTGAATTTTCATAAATTCTTCTGAAAACTGAAGTTTAAATAATTTAAGTCCTAAGAGTCCATACATATAATATCAATAGAGAAAAAAATATATTTGAAGTCAGCATCGAAAAAGTACACAGTACTAGAGATGTTATACGAGGATTTGTAAAACACCAGGAATCAGAAGTACCACTCGTAGATGCACCAAATTTTTTTTGTCAGTGTTTGAGTTTTAAGTAAGTAAAATTATGAAATTTATATTGAGTTAATAACTCTCTATTCGTATTAGTGTACAAAAACGTCTTCTTGACTTGTTTACCAAAAAATGAAGAAAACTGGTTGGGCGATGCCTTAACGATTTTTTTTATCGTTAAGGCATTATTCCGAGAAATGTACATTCAGAGATGAAACTTCATTGTTACAACAGGGAAGTGACCATAACAAAAGAAGATTATAAAAGCAGTTGTAAGCTTTTCAAGGCACTTTGAAAACTGAAACCATTCAAAATATATTCAGGAATGGTGTTTCGATAAATATAAATCTCAAAATTAAATAGTTTTCATTCCAAAAATAGAAATTTGGAAAAACTATAAAACAGCAAAGTTTTCAGTTATAGTAAAACAGCTAACATGGAAAAATATTTCGTATGAGAGCGTTCTCAATATCTTAAATTTGTAGTGGATATCCCTTCCATGTGCCAGACTAAAAAGAAATGGTCTCACAGATCAAGAGACATGCAAGAGGAGACAAGACGAATTTTTCTGTATCAACTACTTGTGATAGGATTTCAGCAGGTCTCTCTCCTCACCCCACCCTCTCCACACACACACACACATTCCCCTAATTTACTAGGATAGATAAGCTTATAATCATTGACTACAATTTTTAAACCAGTGGACAAAGCCGCTTATCCTCCTCACTCATAATCTTACTCCACTTCCCCGTTGTGATAACTGGAATCGAGTAATCGACAGAGAGCACGATCTGCCACAGAGTATCATTAAATTCGCCCACCTGGCTGTTGTCTTCATGTTGACTGTTTCCAAGTGAAAAACTTACTTTTTTAATTCATTGGTTTGGTTTGATTTAAAGTAAACATTCGCTGTTTTACCGCACACTCTGAAAACCGACTATCTTTTAAGTTCTGCCTTGTCAAATCTTAAAGTACTTTCCAAATTTCAGGCGGTTGGAGATACCTATAACGTTGATGTTTTGTTAGCAGTAATTTCTGTTGTTATTGTTGTTGTTGTTGTTGTTGTTGCTGCTGCTGTTGTTGGTGTTGCTGTATTTGACAATCTTTAGTCAGCTGTGTTACGAATATGTCGTCCCACGCACTCACCATCTTCAAAAATTAGATTCGAGATGACCAAATATAGGCTATCTACAAATGGTGCACAAAATTAGTGGCGGATCTAGCGAGGGCATCTTGGCCGCAGTTCATTATTAGACCAGTGCCGCTTTGGCAGAAGTAAACTTTGCTCGGCATTTTTGGGTAGGAATTGGTATACAGTGGTTTTAATATAATAAAAGCATGCTGAATTTGAATATGCTATATACCAAGCTCAAATTTGCGTATTAAGCGAGATAAATTTGAATTGTTTGCAAGTCACTTCGATGGTCATTTTGATCCTTTAAAATGCAAAACCGAGCTTGGTATACAGCGAATTCGTTATCTGCGCCCCAAAAATTATGAAAGATCTATTGCTGGAACATTCCTACCCCAAAATGCCGAGCACACTTTTTCTATGCGTCAAACCAGAATTTGGCTCCAGTCTATATCCTCCATAGTTGATTGCATTCTCTCTGGTCAATGAAAAAAAAGTTACTCATTTTTAAGTGGAAGAATGAAAAAAGGGGCGCCACTGGGTAAGAGAAAAACCTCCATCCGCCACTGGAGGAAATAAAGAGGTCAAAGAGAGGTTTAACCACAATCAGTTGAATGTGTCTTACTTTATGTAAGTCCTCATTGAGATCCCATGTTTCCATGTCTCAGAATTGTAATGTAATACTGACAGCCAGCGACTATAAAAAAATAGTAAGCAAGTAATAACCTTGTTTTTCTATTCAAGACATTGTTATTGAACACTAACAGCTGATAATGATGACATCCAAAGATCGCAACTTGAGAGTTTCATTATCAGCCGTCAGTGTTCTATGACAGTGTCGAGAGTCGAAATGCGAGGCAGTTATTTGCATTTTTTTTTCTCATCAAAAACATTCTAAAACACCGAACTAGCTTTCATAATAAGGGAGATAACCAAAATATTTACACTGCTTCGTAATGAAGTGCTGTGCAGTGCAAAGTTTATACAGTAGAACCTCGATACTACGTATGCCCACGGAACAGAGAAAAATAATACTTATTATTCTACTCTTCACTTTAATCTTTTCTGTTGAAATGATACGATAGAATAGTGTTAAATCCGTGTATGTAATATTCAAACAACAAGGTATACTTAATGAGTGCTAAATATCCAAGTTCCATAGCATTAATCTGTTTAGAGCAAGAGCATTATCTGATATAAATCTACTAGGTTTTTTTGTGATTAAATTTGAAGAAGTAGCGGGNGGGGGGGATCTTGCACAGGTAGTTTTTAATTTTATGGGTTATGAGCAGCCACTGAGGCTTAATAGTGATAGAGCAGGTCTTACCGGCTGTCTCATGCAGTATTAGAGAGCTGTTATTTTTTGGAAAGTTGGGAACTCTTTCGGACGATTATGGCAAAGATCGGCATGTGGCACATGTGGCACATCCTGATTTGCATCTGATTCTAGCTTGTAACGTGCAATATAATTTCACCACTATGAAATGCCTACGTTTGTCATAACGGCCAATAACAGAAGCGAACTCGAATATAAAATGTTCTTAGGTGACATTAGGGTTCGAAGTTGGAGCACCACTTATTGTTCGCGCCGCTTGCATTCAGTGGCCGTATGCATAATCCTTACGTTAGTCAACGCATTGCGGTAACCAATGGAAACTCCCAAAACATTAATGGTGTTCACTATAGTTAACGCAATACGTTAATTAACGTATGGATTATGCATACGGCCACATATCTATTAAACTCTCTGAAGATGTCAATAGTAACAGTAGTAACTGTCGTCAAAAAGTTAATGTTAAGTCACAGACGAAACTCAGGTAAGTTTGCAAACATATTCATATTGACTTTATTATGTTTGTTTTCCTTTTCAAAATTACTTGCCAGCCTACGTCGTTTATAGATGGAGGGGAAGGTGAATTACAGACAGTACCTGGACAGACAACATCTCATTCAGTGATTCAATTTTTCGAAACTGACAAAAAGAGAAAAACCTGTTGCTAGGGTGCGAGGGATCATGTCAGTTTGTAGCTATTAGATTTGATTTCATCATTGATGGCGGCAATCGATGTGGTGACTATTCCTTATACAAATAGGTGTACGCCCTATTCGCCTCTATGCTATACCACCGTTGTAGCTCTCGCTTGAGCTCAGCTGCAGACGGTTGCTTCGTCTTCTATTAACTGAGAGCTTGCGGATTAACGAGGGGATCTCTTACCATCGCAAGAATCTCATTAGTGAATGCGCCTTTGGTAGAGCTCAACGTACGGAGTTAATATAATTCTCACGATGGTAAGAGATTCCATTGTTAATGCGTAAGCTCTCAAATGATACGAAATGGCGACCATCCACGCATTACGGGAGCGTTATGTCCATGGAATAGTATAGAGGCGGATAGCCCTCGCGTCCGTGTATCATCCTAACAACGAAATTCACAACATCAGAATACTTTCGGCATCTTCGAATCTCTTTGTGAATGGCAATATGGTAACAAAGCTTGTCTTCAGACAGTTTCACTATAATATAACATTTTGAAAATTAAAACTGTTCTTGTATTTTGCGGTCACAACATGGTGTCATATAAGTGTTATTGCCGTTCGCGTTTTTTTTTTGTTTGTGTTTTTGTTTGTTTGCGCTTTTGACCGCTTCCAAATAGTTTTAATGATGTCTATGGCGGTGTCTGGTGTCTTGGTGACGATGGTGGTGATCGTCGTCATAGTGACGATGTCGGTCATCGTAACGTCTAGGAGGCTCAGGAATGGGGACGACGATGCTAAAAGCGGGGCCCAGCGTGAAGACATTGATGATCTGTGTTGGACCAGGGTACGGGATTGGAACAGCCCCTGCAGAGGAAACAGATTGGGTGAATGTACGTGAATACAATAAGAGAAAACAAAATGAATGCATTAATCTACGACGCCATGAGATACATTCTCCAAGACAGTTTGCAAATGGGAATTAGATTTTTCAGAGATATGATGCTGCCAAAAAAACCCAAACAAACTCCAAAAACAGTAGGAGCCATAGAATAAAAGAAAATCTACAGAAGTATCAATATTCGTACCTATTTCCTGGACGTCGCAAATCTTATTATCAGCAGGAGACTAGAACTCTCAAAAGCCAGTGATTAGCACGTTGCAGCACTC
Source organism: Ellobium chinense (assembly GCA_033807755.1). NCBI lineage: Eukaryota > Metazoa > Mollusca > Gastropoda > Ellobiida > Ellobiidae > Ellobium > Ellobium chinense. The sequence continues at coordinate 3,601,236 of JAWQUT010000019.1, read as the reverse complement.
AGTCAAGTAACACACAGCAGCAAGTAGTCCATTAACACGACTGGCATAGTCACATCAGAGGAATGGAATGTGGTTTAACATGATGTCATAGGCAGGAAGGGGGCCCTCTGTCAATGGCGTCACTTACAGGGATACGTACTTCTGTAGTTCTTTTAAAAATTCTGCTTTATAATTGCCGCGACTCAGATTCAAGGACTGACATGTGACGATTGAATGTGTACTCACCAGTAATCGGCGTCAAAGGAATAAGCTGATTAGTGCCACATGTGGAGTTGAGAGCTTGGCTTGAACCCAGAAGGATTGCGGCCTCCTCAGGAGAAAGAGGAATGGCTGTTCCGTCCATAGGAATCACATTTGTTGTAGTTACTGTTGTGCCCTGAGGACATATGAAATAGATGACCTCTTTCGGTTCCACTTGTAACCATAGTTACTTTGAGCATCTTGTTCCCCCCTCCCCCCCTCCTCCCATGTTTCCTCCCCTTCATTCACTCTTTCATTTGTCAGTAAATGTTGGCTCTGCAGTAGTCAGTAAAGAACCCATCTAACATCTCCGATCTCTTATCAAATTCTGTGACGTTCACGGTTTCGCAAGCCTAAAGCAAGCACTGTACAGAGTTTGACTTCTAAGTCGATAAAAACTTTAACGACGTTATGGCCCACATTTGTTTTACCGCAACCTATAAAAAAAAATGATGTTATAAGGTTTAGTCATGTTTTTTCCCTTTGTTATCTGTAAGTTAACCTGGATTTGCTCACATCTACCAAAACAGGAGGGTTCCTATAGTCGAATAGGAAATGAAGAAGAGGAAGGTGTAGAGAGGTTTTCGAGCTCAAGGAAAATATGATATAGCTCTTAGGAAAGGAGACAAGGGCTAGTCATGGTCTGCGGAAGACTATAGCAGTGTCATTTCTGATGACAAAAAATGACTCGGTGGCTTCCAGCTGCACAATATTTACATTGATTGTACCGAGTGTTGTCATAGCATCACCGAAAGTGAGAGTAGGATCCGTTATGAAGCAAGGCCCGTCCACAGGAATGATAGCCTGAACCTGAAGGAATGAAAACAGAAAACTTCATTATGCCATCGTAATTGGATTTGAATTCATCTTTCTATCATGGCCAGTTGACCATCCATGTCTGATCCTCATAGTAATTCCTCTGAATACTGTCGCCTTGTCACTGAGGACAATAAGGGACAGGCGGAGATTTTTGCTTCACAGCCTGAAAAAAATCCACCTTTTTTTTTTTTTATTAAGAATTTTTAAAACGCGTACATTTTCCTTCTGTCTGACTATTTCTGAGTATGGAATTTCGAGATTTTTATCCTCTTCTGTACGCCGTCTAGAAAAGCTAGCAGACAACTGGTGCAGGTGCATGCACAGACTGTCTGTACCGATCGTCTGCCAGCCGATCGTCTGCTGTCCTATCTCGCTTTTTGACGTCATGCAGCATGTATATGACGGCATGCGCAGGTTGAAAATCCTGACATTCCAGAAGTGTTTTCTTCAGAAACTGTTAGGAGCGAGGAAAAATATGCGTGATTCAATTTAAAACAAAAATAATGCGGACTTCTTAAGTTATGAAGCAAATATCTACCCCTGCCCCTTAAATAAATCAATAACAAGTCACTACATTCATGTAAATGGTTTAGGATCCTACAGGATACAGTCTCTTCAACGGCCCAGCATAGAAAGCGATGGCTTGTCTACAATGCAAGGGTTCCAAGACTGGTGGCGTGGGAGTCCGTGTATGGTATAGCAGTAACTTGATATTTAAAATTATTCATTTAGTAAGAATACAATGAATTTCATAAGCACGGATTCATTATTATTTTATCATTTCAATCTTCACTTGGACCCCGATATTAAATATACCTCAACAATAAGAGTACTTTTTCTCACGCACCAAACAATACTTTTGTATCGAAGTCCCTCGGGATATTGTGAGGTGTAGACTGCAATATCAGGTGGAGTCTGTATGTATTGACCTATGCTCAGAAACTTTATTACTGGCCTACTCATTTCGGGGGTTTTAGTACCGTGGTGATGGTAAAACACACTGAAATGTCATTCACACCCCCTCCCCCTTCCACAAAGGAACCTGCATCTTTATCGGTGCATTTCATATGAAAAAGAAATCAATCCGAAAGGCCTTTCTTTCCATTAGTGACAGCTGCATGAATCAGCTCGTTCTCCTGTCAGATGTAATACTGATAACCTTTACAACATTAAAGGGTCACAAATTTTTCACTCATTTTATTACTTGCACGCGACAAATCAATTTAAAACTAATTAGAGTTTAAGAGGCGTGATGACACAGAATTTCATTTATTTCACTTTAAGACAAAATCAACAAAACCTCTGATAATGGTGGTTAAGACCCATTGCAATANAATAATTTGCGACATCAATTTTCTGGGGGTGGGGGGTGGGGGGTGGGAGGGACAGTTTAATGTGCTAGGTGGGATGTAGACTCTATGCAGGTTGACCTCACGAACTAGAATTCCAGAAGATTAGTCCATAATTTCGAAGTTTGCAAAATTTTGACGCGTGAGTAAACTATGACAATAATCAAACTCTCTAAATTATGACAATAATCAAGCTCAAGTTCAAAGCTTGTATTACGCCACAGGCCATCACTCACCATTTCAGAGTACAATGTTTAATGAGCACAAAACACTGCAAAGACGCATGCATGTTCTTCATGCATTCCATTTCCATTGGTCTACCAATTTGTCATCCAGCCGACATCCAGATCCGTCGAGGATCATTAATCATGACATTAATGCTGTTATCAGTCACTCTTTTGCATCACACTTCCTACCTCTTCCCCTCCCTCCAAAGCATAAAGGACTAGATCTAGAGCTCAGATCATTACAAATTTATTATATGGGGATTTCAAATATTTGAGAACTTGCGCGTTAACGATGGACCCTTTTACCATCGTAAGAATTAAATTAATTCTGAATCTTGAACACCACAAATGATGCATTCAGCACCAATGCGCTAGTGTAATTCTCACATAGTAAGAGATCCCATCGTTAATGCGCACACTCTTAAAAAGTGTATGAACTTTGAGGTTGTGAGGTTCTGTTACACACTATCTCTTATTCCTACCAGGTCCGACACTCGGTGAACTCCAAGGTTACTGCATAAGCATACTGAAGAATTCATTCATTCATTCATTCATTCATTCATTCATTCATTCATTCATTCATTCATTCATTCATTCATTCATTCATTCATTCCATTCAGTCATACATAGTCCATCAGATCTTAAATACATATATTACTATTAAGATTATTATTATTGTCTTAATTTGTTTCACTTACCGCTCTCTTTGCACTTCATAAATCAGGCACAATAACTGGAGTGCATAGAAGTCACAAATAGTCTGAGCCCTCCCCCCCCCCCCCCCCC
>JAWQUT010000019.1:3586463-3591247 GCA_033807755.1 Ellobium chinense | reverse complement strand
CACCCCTCCCTTCAACCGGCCCTTGTTTTGCTTTTAAAAACACCAAAGTTTGGAAGTGAAGCCAGCGGAGAATAATTAGGATAGGAATATAGTTTTTGCGTTCAGTCTTAACATATCGAAGACATGTTGGTGGTGATGATTAAATTGTTTGGAGGGGAAGAAGTGAGCGGAGGGGAGGGGGGAAGGAATAGCACTCACGTTTTCCCGTAAGGGCACCACTGATACCTGTATAATAATATGGAGTATTGTATGCATACGTGCCTACTTATTGGTGTATGTGAACGAAGAAAAGAGTATCTACGTAAACTCTGTGAACTGCGTCAAAATCACAACGTTTCGACCAGGGATCCTCACACTGCTATGCATACCCTTTGACGCACGTGAAAACTCACCCAACTGGTACGCCAGCAAGAAGTTTATACTCAGGGACAGAACAAGCGAGTGCTAGATGGAGTAATATCGTCCCAGAGTCCCGCGTCTCTAAGAGGAACCAAGGCGCTCCGGGCCGCATATCTGCTATCTACAATATACATAAGGAAATGTTTTAGCTTAATGAACTCTTAAGTAAAAGATGACATGTAGATAATACTGAAAAAATTAATGGATGGACTATTTCTTTATGTTCTTCATTCATTGTTCAAAAAAAAAAATACCCTCAATAAGGATCGAACACCAGACCCTTAGTTCTTAAGCCCAGTGATCTGACTGTTCGGATACTGAGCCGCTGGAATTCACAACGCTAGCAAACTAGACAATATTGCGTGACAAGTAGATAGTCACGTCATAGCTACTATTTTTACCCGTCTTTGTCACAGGTGTACTGTAGATAGCATATTCACCTCCCGGCCTTTCAAAATGATCCAACGGAACTCGCGTCCCTCAAGGATCTTTTAGCCATCGTGATATCATTTCAGTGTTAATCGAGGGGATCTTTTAGGGGGATAATAAATAAAACAGAACCGCCACAATCGATCGAGAGATCCTGAGATTGCTGTTGAGAATGAGGGCTGAGCAAGTTTGGACACGTCCATCTTTGCAATGATGCCAGCTTGTAGCACATCATTTCCACACCACCCCCACCAATAACAATAACAATAACAATAACAATATGTTTATTTAGCTCAGACAACAAACTTTGTAAATGAGCAAAATAACAATAATTTCACCATCCCTACCAACAACAACAACAACAACAACAACAACAAAACCTGCAGAGGGGCTCAGCATCACTCTTCGAGTGCACAGAAGCATAAATGTCAATAATTTATGTCTGTACTTGTTTATTTCTCCATTGTAACAAAAGCAATTACTCTATGGATTAATCATTAAGTTATCATTATCCTTATCCTTGTGTCTCAGAGTCTTGAAAGCTACCTATGTATTCAGATGATATAATATGAGCATTTATTTCATTACAGTTTGAAAACCCTCTCTGATAGGTCTTTGACTTCCTTTGTCTACATCACCGGGTCCAGTAGCTCGCTCTCAGTAACATCGATGTCTATATTATTTGTGTAATAGCTTTGACCAGCGTGTCATAATCAATAGAGAGATGCCCCGAAAACACCTGTAAGGCAGTCTGGCAAGTTTCTTTTGTCCGTAGCACGCGCAGGCCTCCTAGAACGTGCCAGATCCCAGTAGAAATTGTATGTTAATAATAGAAGATTTTAGGTTATTAACAATGCTATATCTATATACAGAAAAGAAACAGGAAAGGCAAAAACTTCATTTGGAATATTGTTGAATAACCGCCACCTGCAAACTGCAGAACGAGCAAGGAGAACAATGTTTTTTTCTCTTCTCCAAGATGACGTCTTTCTAACGTCACTGTGAAATAAAAAACAACCCCGCACTGGGCGTTTTGACGTCATTGTTAGGATAGTTTGCGCAGAACTGAGTCATGTGGGTTGTAAGTGAGTAAATTACTGAGTAAATATATAGGAGCTGCGCCTCTGTATGATAATATTATATTCGTCAAATTGTGCTTATTCATACTATATCTGTAACATTTGCTCACATGTATGTTATGTATACCTGAGCTAATAAAATTATTGTTAATTTTATTGACATTTGCTCATGCTTGAAATGTGGAGACACGGAGGCCGAGATGGGGAATACCTTTCTGTCGGTGTGAATGATCCCAGGCTCGAACTCTGCCAGAGGCGAGTTCATCCTTGGGTACAGCAAAAAGCAACATCTGTTGTTGGCTAGATGGGAGAAGGGGTGGGGTGGGGGAAGTCTCAGTCTCTTCACTGTATAATAGCTATAACTGTATTAAAAGGGGATATCAGAACCTAATACGATAATAAAAAGCAGGAATTGTATGAAAACTTAAAATCACAAATCTCGATTAAATGCTGAAGGATAATAGTCTAGATCTTCAGTTCAATATTTAGATGTTTCACCAAATTTCAGAAACTCAAGGAGGTGCTTCTCAGTGGTCTTATTGTTTAGATCAAGATTACACTGGTTTTGTAATACTAGAATCGGATTCACCTTCAAAATTGTAAACAAATGAGATCAATATATCATATGACGTTGATTTCGGAAAATGACAGTGTATGTCAACATGAAGTATCACATCACTCTCAGACAATTTATTTACTGGAGCAGCCATCTGTTATGATTACAGTTATATCTTAAACAGCTATGCAAGCAAATACTATCTCCATTGTAACTATAGTCATCGCAGAAATGTTTCGACAAGCCTTTTTTTTTAATAACCCAGCTCATTCTGGACGGATTTCTCTCAAATTTTGTGTGCAGTTTTGAATCAGTTTGTCTTAACTGAAAAGTATTTTTTTTACAACGCTTCTAACTCTGGGAATCGAGATTGCTTCTTTAGCCTCTGTTAAAATTAGAAAATGGCCCACTGACTAAACATGTAAAGATGACGCAGACAAAATATCCTCGAAAACTTTTTACGAACAATTCGTGTAAACGTAACAATTCGCGTGGTGAACTTCACTATAAGTCGTGTTGACAAGTTAGTTTATTTTGTGTACATTTAGATTCTGCTGAGAATCTAGCTTATTGTCAGTCCGTCCAACAATATACGGTTTTCGTTGTTCGCGAATATCTCCTGTTTGCTTTGATCAATCCTTACCAAATTTTACATTGCCTCCTGTTTCAGTTTGTCTTAACAAGAAACTATTTGTTGACGGTTATAGAGGTGGAAATATAAACGTTTTCTTCATAAAGTTATATAAAAAAACTCGACCGAAAGGAAATCGCGAAGATAAGGTGGTTTACAGTTTCATGGAATGTGGCGTGATGACGCGTAGCTTCCCTAAACGCAAACATTTTTGATATGGATAATTGCAAAGCATGTTTTAACAAGAGCTGTATTTGACTTGGTTTGGACATGCATTGGGTTAGTCGGTATGTGAATATGTATTTTGTTTGTTGTGAGGAATGGTTTTAATATGACTGTACCGTTCGGCTGATTGGTCGTCTGGAGTGCCAATCAAGATAACTCGAAAAGTTATTGACCACCTTGAATTTACCTTGATAGAAAGGTTGGCTCTGTCTGTAAAAGAAACATGGTTAAATCTGAATTGTATGAGGTGTGTAAAGTTGCAACAGCTAAACCACGGATCAATGCTGCATTAACCGATTTATTTGGACTTGCTCTTATGTGAACCTGCCGTAAAAAGAAGACTACTGTGAATACCGTAAAATTTCTGTTCCTAGAAGCATCGTGTTTCCTGAATTTTTATATACACTTTAATGAAGAAAACTTTCTGTCCACAAACGAATAAACACGTCTCTTTTCAGACAAATTGAAACAGGAGGCTATGCAAAATTTAGCGAAGATTGATCGAAGCAAATCGGAGATATTCGAAAAAAACGAAAACCGTATAATGTTGGACGGACTATAGTAGCAGTACCAGCAATGAAATAATAGTGAACGTGATAGTAGGGGTAGTAGTGGTAATAATTGTAGTGTAGTAGTGGTCGTAGTCGTAGTAATAGACCTAGTAGTAGTAGTAGTAGTAGTAGTAGTAGTAGTAGTAGTAGTAGTAGTAGGAGGAGGAGGAGGAGGAGTATTGGTAGTGGTAATAGTAGGAATAGTACTGATATTAAAAATAGTAGTGGTAGAAGAAGTAGTAGTAATAGTACTGGTGATAGTGGTAGCAGTAATAGTAGCAATAGCAATAGAAATAGCAGTAGCAGCAGCAGCAGCAGCAGCAGCAGCAGCAGCAGCAGGAAAAGCAGCAGGAAAAGCAGTAGCAGTTACTGTAGTAGCAGTAGCAATAGCAATAGAAATAGCAGTAGCAAAAGCAGTAGCAACAGCAGCAGCAGCAGCAGCAGCAGCAGCAGCAGCAGCAGCAATAGCAGTAGTAGCTGTAGCAATAGCAGTAGCAGTGGCAATAGCAGTAGCAGTAGCAGCAACGATAGTAGCAATAGCAGTAGCAATAGCAGCAGCAGTAGAAGCAGTAGCAATACCAGCAGCAGCAGTAGTAGTAGCACTAGCAGTAGTAGTAGTAGTCGTGGTTATAGCAGTGGTAATGGCAGTGATAGCGGTTAGGTAGCGATTGTGGCAGCAGTAGCGGCATTGCTGCAGCAGCATCTTTCAGCGACAGCAGCAGCAGCAGTAGTAGTAGTAGTAGTAATACTAGTAGTAAGAGAAGGAGTAATAGAAGTAATAGAAGTAGTAGCAGTGGTTGCTGTTGAAGCACAAGTTGTAGTACTAGTGCTAGATGTGGTAGTAATTAATAATGGTATTAGAATTAGTAGTCGTGGCAGCAGTAGCAGCAGTAGTAATAGTAGTAGTGGTAGTA
>JAWQUT010000019.1:3563963-3581463 GCA_033807755.1 Ellobium chinense | reverse complement strand
CAAGTTTGAGGGTAGAATAAACAAACACTCACAAGGAAAGACCGGGCATAGGTTTAAGATTTTGATCTGTATGGCAGACGTCAAGACACTGACAGTTATTAAGTCGCTAAAAAGCTAGCCTTGATCATCTTTATTTCATTCTCAACAGAATAAGTAAACTGTCCGACACTGCTTTGAACATAAAAAGACATTCAAGTCTGATCAGCCCAAGGACATCATTTTCAGTGGGTTGTCTGAGGTACTTCTTCAGCCTAAGAGAAGTGGTATTAACTCAGGCTGCGCGCGTGCAGATCTTCTAAGGCGAAGCGGGCGTCTCTGCATGCCATCCACTGGGCGTCCTCTTTGGAATCCATCCATAGGGGGCCCTCTTTGGAAACCATCCATAGGCGGTCCTCTTTGGAAACCATCCATAGGCGGTCTTCTTAACCTACCATCCATAGGGGGCCCCCTTTGGAAGCCATCCATAGGAGGTCTCCTTGGGAAACCAAACTGTGTGGGTCCTCTCTGGAGACCGTCTTCGGGAGGTGGCAGTGGAAGCGGGCCAAAGGGTTCAGGCGCTAATGGGTCATTAGGAAGAGGTGGAGGAAATGTAGGAGCATCGCCAGGCAGAGGTGCAGGGAAAAACATGAATTCTTCACCGGGAGGTGGAGAAGGGGGAGGAGGGTAAAGATCACCAGGTGGAGGAGGAGGATAACGGGCGTCAGGAGGGGGAGGAGGAAGATAGAAACTCTGCTGACCATCAGGTGGAGGAGGGGGGAGCATGGCGCCATCAGGTGGTAGAGGAATAAAACCCTGAGAAAGATAGATTTAAAAAAAATTGAATTGGCGTGACTGAAGAAGTAAGGCAGCTCACAGTACTTTTCTAACACCCATTAACTCGCCAGATCACTCACTGTGTACAACACTTTTCTTTCGCTCATAAAGAAAGTCCCTCAATTCTTTGGTCCTGCCAGCCCATATCAAGGTGTGAAAATATGAAATTATCTGTGATCTAGCTAACGCATCCAATTAAATTAAACATTTCTAGGTATATTCTGAGATTTATGAATACGAAAATGAAATGTGTTAGGATCATATATTAATTCACGGCCAAACCGGCCAGATCTTTAAGAATTTCTAAACTTTTTGGGAACAATTAACTATCGCTGCCATTCAAAGACGCCAGACGCTGGTATTCTAGCAATATTTTTCACTATCTATAACAGCGTACCAATTTTAATATACTGGTGCAATCTATAATGGACCACTTCTACGTCAGTTTAAATCAGACTTGCTTTTCCCATCGCCACTTTTACATAATTTATTGGTAAGTAACTGTACATTGTTTAATCTTATTGCAATATTTGTCTGCTGTGTTTTCTGTTGCTGCATGAAGAAAAAAAAATGTCTTAATTTACATATTTGAAGACTTCACAATTTAGCACCCATCTCACCAAAACACACGTTGCAAATCTCTGCTCTCAAGTCCTTATCTTCTGCCTATATATATTTCACTCATAAATTTTGAAAGCACAGAATCGAAATTATGGACCTGTCAGTCTCTATGTTATAATGAGATTCTGCAGCGATTCGGTAACAATTCTGGATAGAAATAATACCTGATTTAGAATCCTGATATAGAAAATGAATCTGAGGGCTAAAGGTTTGGTCTGCTACTACACACAAAACAGATCGCCCTTTATTCAATCTTGTTTCAGCGAGATTTGATATTTTGCTTTTTTTTTTTTTAATGTAGCGATGTTATGTCTGACCGCTCCTAATTCGTGAATTTATCAGTTGTACTGTGCATCGTGGTTTAAAAAACAGATGTACATGACTTCCTTCAGTCGTTTCTCCCTATGTTTTACTGAAGATAATGATGATGATATTGTGATGCATTTGATAATAATGTGATGCTGCCCTTTCCCCCACTCCCAAAAGAAAAAAAATCGTCACAACAATGACCACCACAGATCATCGTCCTTCGCCATTGTTATCATCATCATTATCCGCATCAGCAACGGCAGCAACATCAAGAGCTATTATACAAACAATTTTATACAAAATGAACTTACATCTGACTGGGCTTGCGCAGTCCATGTAGACGCTATTAACACGGCTAGCGACACAAGAAGTTTCATCTTGTAGATCTCTATCTCTAACGCCTCTTTCTGACGAAATGTCTCCTTGACCGAAAGGGACTTGACTAGTGGATGTGATCAAGATAATGGAATAGAGTTTATCTCTTTCTTTTATATAATGTAGCTTTGTATTCGACATGAGCTTACGTCAGGTGTGTGAGAACAATTGGAGTGGATAGTTAGAGGCCACGTGTTGTTTAGGAGGGAAATAGAGAAAAGGCTAGATGTGGGATAGAGGGGAAAGGAGCACGATTCCGGTGATATGAGAGTGATGGAAGAACAAAAAGAAACAGTGGGAATGTGAACATGTGCTAGGAAGGATGAGGCCTGGTCAGGGATACAGAGCCCTTGGTTTTTCTACTTCTTCCCGTTTAGAGAAAGAAAGAAAGAAAGAAAGAAAGAAAGAAAGAAAGAAAGAAAGAAAAAAAGGAAGAAAGAAAGAAAAAGAAAGAAAGAAAATAAATAAATAAAGAAAGAAAGAAAGAAAGAAAGAAAGAAAGAAAAAAGAAAGACAGAAAGAAATACAGAAAGACAGAAAGAAAGGAAGAAAGAAAAAAAAGAAAGAAAGAAAGAAATACAGAAAGACAGAAAGAAAGGAAGAAAAAGAAAAGTGTCTGATAATTTTATCTCTGGTACTGATATTGAAGAGAATCGCATAGTTTAACACCAGGACCCCAAGAACTTTAAATTCAGGGAACAAGAACATGTTTTGAGGTCTTAAGTAATATGGATACTTAGTACATAAAAACACAAGATTTTACAAAGCATTATAATGAAAAGCCGAATGTTCTATATCTGAGCTTGGAATTCGTGAGTTTCGGGAGCATTATGCCTATCCTCGATTAAAGGATGGGTTTCTGGTCATGTCTATAGCCTGTTCACCTATTCGCTACAAAATATTTTTTAAAATGCAAGAAGGAAGAGCAGTGACCAATGTGTTAATGTTTGTGACACCTATTAGAGGGGCAAATCACTCATTGTGTACAACCCAATTAATCCGCTAATATATAAAATCCCCCTTTTTGGGGCTCTGCCAGCCAGTGTTAGGGTGTAGAAATGTGTAAAATGACCTGTGATCTAAATAAAGCATTCACTTTTAAAGTTTCAGGTACAATTTGAGCCTTCTAGATGAAATAATAAAATGTGTAGGTCTATATATTCGCACGCGGTCAAAACCAGCCAAATGAAAAATTGGGGACCAAAGTAAAAAATTTTGGGCGTTGACCCCCTTTTTTTCTTCCCGTTAAAAGATCGGACAAAAGAAGTACTTGAACCTCCATGGAAGAAATTTCCCCAAATCACAGTGGTATATGTAGAATAACACAAAATGTTAATAGGGCCAGAAGAGGAAAAAACAACAGGTCTCAAAGACCTTAAGGTTACAGACCTGTAATGGGATTGGAACCCTATGGGCTATATTAACATTTTGAGCTGCCGTTTGAATCCAAAGATTTAGCTTTCACCCAGACCCATACCAGATTTAAGCTCATTATGTGGCCCAAATTTTAAGACTTACCCAACCCTAGCAAGCCCATTGAAATTTTGAGCGTGGTTGCTATTTGTAAACAGAGCCCACCTTTTTGACTGGTCAACGCCAAACCCATTTTCTTTCGTCTGAGCCCACCCTTGACTTGGCAGTTCCAGCCCAGGGTTAAACAGTGCCTGACAAAATAAAGTAAAATGAACACAGTTTCCCATTAAATCAAAATTTGCCCCCGAAGCCCTTATCACTGGAAGCAGGACATGCCGAAAGAGGGAAAAGGAGAGATGAAATATAACCCGTAAGTATAAGGGTAGGACCCAGTAGTGAAAGTACAATTACAGGTCTGTAACTTTAATGCACGCCAGGCATGCCTTTGTTAACAATACACATAATGAGTTTTAAATTTTTTCTCTCAGCTGTGACATGACCACAGCACCCAGATAATTGATATTTGCAGCATTATTAGACACGGTATTACAAGTGTTAGGCCCCTTTTTTATTTTTTACTCAAAACAACCTGCTATTGTTCGCATTCAGTTGACATTTTATGATTTCATAGTTTATTTCTTGGTATATTATGAAACACGTATTAAGACCATGTCTGGAGTTCAGTGACTTGCTGTGTTGGAGAACCACCAGAACCACCGGATTTCGAGAGTAATAACAAAAGTATTTTAGGTGTAATTTCAAATGCAAGCTCTCACCAAAACAGCCGGGTTTCATTCCACTTTCAAAATAATTCGAGATGACGTAGGCGAAAACTTCCACCTGCAGATTCAGGAAGAAAATGTTGCGGAACTTTTATTTTTTTTACTTATCAAGATGAACCTTGGTCGCATACAAAAGTTGGTATTTTTTATTCAAAAGTGGCTGAAGTTTTACTGAAGTATTGTCGTACCACCGTAACGGTAAGTTTCAGCAGAAACGGCAAGATCGAGGGTAGAATAATCAAACACTCACAAGGAAAGACCGGGCATAGGTTTAAGATTTTGATTTGTATGGCAGACGTCAAGACACTGACAGTTATTAAGTCGCTAAAAAGCTAGCCTTGATCATCTTTATTTCGTTTTTAACAGAATAAGTAAACTGTGCGAAACTGCTTTGAACAAATAAAGACATTCAAAGTCTGATCAACCCACAGACGTCATTTTCAGTGGGTTGTCTGGGTACTTCTTCAGCCCAAGAGAATTGGCATTGGCTCTGGGAAAGGCTGCGCGCGTGCAGATCTTCTACGGCGAAGCGGGCGTCTCTGCATGCCATCCATAGGGGGTCCTCTTTGGAAACCATCCATGGGGGGGCCTCTTTGGAAACCATCCATAGGCGGTCCTCTTTGGAAACCATCCATAGGAGGTCTTCTTAACCTACCATCCATAGGGGGTCCCCTTTGGAAGCCATCCATAGGAGGTCTCCTTGGGAAACCAAACTGCGCGGGTCCTCTCTGGAGACCGTCTTCGGGAGGTGGCAGTGGAAGCGGGCCAAAAGGTTCAGGCGCTAATGGGTCATTAGGAAGAGGTGGAGGAAATGTAGGAGCATCGCCAGGCGGGGGTGCTGGGAAAAACATGAATTCTTCACCGGGAGGTGGAGAAGGGGGAGGAGGGTAAAGATCACCAGGTGGAGGAGGAGGATAACGGGCGTCAGGAGGGGGAGGAGGGAGATAGAAACTCTGCTGACCATCAGGTGGAGGAGGCGGGAGCATGGCGCCATCAGGTGGTGGAGGAAAAAAACCCTGAGAAAGATAGTTTAAAAAAAAATTGAATTGGCGTGACTGAAGAAGTAAGGCAGCTCACAATATTTTTCTAACACCCATTAACTCGCAAGATCACTCACTGTGTACAACACTTTTCTTCCGCTCATAAAGAAAGTCCCTCCATTCAAGATGTGAAAATATGAAATTATCTGTGATCTAGCTAACGCATCCAATTAAATATTTTTAGGTATATTCTGAGATTTATGAATACGTAAATGAAATGTGTTAGGCTCATATATTAATTCACGGCCAAACCGGCCAGATCTTCAAAGAATTTCTAAACTTTTTGGGAGCAATTAACTATCGCTGACATTCAAAGACGCCAGACGCTGGTATTCTAGCAATATTTTTCACTATCTATAACAGCGTACCAATTTTAATATACTGGTGCAATCTATAATCTACGTCAGTCTAAATCAGAGTTGCTTTTCCCATCGCCACTTTTACATAATTTATTGGTAAGTAACTGTACATTGTATAATCTTACTGAACTATTTGTCTGCTGTGTTTTCTATTGCTTCATAGAGAAAAAAATGTCTTAATTTACATATTTTTAGACTTATCAGCTTAGCACCTCATGTGCTTAAAATTACTGAACACACGTTGCAATTATCTGCTCCCAAGTCCTTATCTCTTGCCTATATTTATATTTCACTTGCGAATTTCGAAAGCACAGATTCGAAATTATGGACCTGTCAATCTCTGTGTCATGACATTTTGCAGCGTTTCGGTAACAATTATGGATATAAATAATACCTGATTTAGAATCCTGATTTAGAAAATGAATCTGAGGGCTAAAGGTTTGGTCTGCTTCTACACACAAAACAGATCGTCATTCATTCATTCTTGTTTCAGCGAGATTTGATATTTTGCTTGATTTTTTAAAGAGTAATGATGGTATGTCTGACCGCTCGTAATTCGTGAATTTATTAGTGGTACTGTGCATCCTTGTTTAAAAACAGATGTACATGACTTAGTCCAGTCTTTTCTCCCTATGTTTCACTAAGGATAATGATGACGATATGACATTGTGATGTATTTGATAATGTTGTTAATGTAATGCTGCCCTTTTCTCCTCTCCCAAAAGAAAAAAAAAATCATTACAACAATGGCCACCACGCATCATCCTCTTTCGCCATTGTTATCATCATCATTACCAGCATCAGCAGCAGCGACAGCAACATCAAGAGCCATTATACAAACAACTTTATACAAAATGAACTTACATCTGATTGGGCTTGCGCAGTCCATGTAGCCGCTATCAACACGGCCAGCGAAACAAAAAAATTCATCGTGTAGATCTCTAACGCCTCTTTCTGACGAAATGTCTCCTCGACCAAAAAAGGACTACACTAGTGGATGTGATCAAGATAATGGAATGGAGTTTCTCTTTCTTTTATATAATGTAGCATTGTCTTCGACGTGAGCTTACGTCAAATGTTTACGAACAATTGGAGTGGATAGTTAAAGGAGAGGGGAAACAGAGAAAAAGCTTGAGGTGGGATAGAGGGAAAAGGAGCACGATTCCGATAATATGAAAGTGATGGAAGAACAAAGGGAAACAGTGGGAATGTGAACATGTGTTAGGAAGGATGAGGCCTGGTCAAGGATACAGAGCCCTTGGCTTTTCTTCTTTTTCCCGTATGGAGAAAGAAAGAAAGAAAGTAAGAAAGAAAGAAAGAAAGAAAGAAAAAAAAGAACGATGTCCGATAGTTTCATCTCTGGTACTGATATTGAAAAGAATAGCATAATTTTACACCAGGATCCCAAGAATTTTAAATCCAGGGAACAAGAACATGTTTTGAGGTCGTAAGTAATATGGATACTTAATACAGAAAAACACAAGATTTTTACAGAGCATTAGACTATAATGAAAATCCGAATGTTCTATATCTGAGCTTGGAATTCGTGAGTATTTATCCTCGGTTAAGGGGTGGGTTTCTGGTCATGTCTATAGCCTGTTAACCTATTTGTAACATAAAAAAAAAGTGCAAGAAGGAAGTGCCGTGAGCCGTGACCAATGTCTTTTGGTTTACAGGTTACGATTATGGGCTATATTAACATTTTGAGTTGCCCTTTGAATCCAAAGTTTTAGCTTTCACCCAGACCCATACCATTTTAAGACTGACCCAATCCTAGCAAGCCCATTGAAATTTTGAGCATAATTGCTATTAGTAAACAGACCCTACCTTTTTGACTGGTCAACGCCACACCCTTCCTCTTCCGCCTGAGCACACCCTTGTCTTGGCAAAATAAAGTAAAATGAACACAGTTTCCCATTAAATAAAAATTTCCCCGCCGGAGCCCTTATCACTGGAAGCAGGACATGCCATAAGAGGGAAAAAGAGAGATGAAATATAACCCCTAAGTACTAGGGTAGGACCCAATAGTGAAAGTATAATAACAGGCCTGTAACCTAAATGCACGCCAGGCATGCCTTTGTTACCAATATACATAATGATTTTTAAATTTCTTTTCTCTCAGCTGTGACATAACCACAGCACCCAGATAATTGATATTTGCAGCATTATTAGACACGGTATTACAAATATTTTAACAGAGTATGTTAGGTTCGTTTCTTTTTTACTCAAAACAACTTGCCTTAAATTGACTTGTTGGGTTTTGTCATAGTATAGCAATGCTGTTGGGAAATTAGGTTCATATGTTTTTCTTATATGGAGGCAGGGGTCACTTTGTCAACAAGCCCTGTGAATCGTTCGTCTCGTAAGAAAGCAGCATGAACAGAAGATTATGATAGCAGATGTGTAGGCTGGATGGAGAGGTGTTTTTGTGAGGAGAGGGGATCAAAAGTGTGAAGGGAGTTAACAGAGTCTAATCTTAGTAGATGTCTTGTCATCCTTTACTGATATGTGTTACAACTGAAAGAAGAAAATTAAACACACGGGACAAAGATTCAACATCTTTCATTGTCAATTCATTCCAATATTTTGAATCTCATTACTTAAAATGTTTCTTGTGTAATCCATTGGTTTGTGAAAATGTAATTTATGGACTGCTCACCTACCCTCATATTTTTCTTCTTAGGTAATAAGTCATGTGCCTTCGAGTGTCAAAGTAACATTTTAGATCTCACACAGAGTCATTAAGCTTAGTGATAAGCAGGTTTTGAAGTAAAGTCATGGTATTTGAAAATAACATCTGATAATGTGTGTTAAGTTTCAATAGCTTCAAGTTCTAATTTCATGTATTGAAGTTATGAAACTTTAGGATACAGTCCATATAAAGTTGGGGTTTTTTTGTGGCCAGTGATCTGAACGTAAGGTTAGAGATGTCACCTGAATACGCCACCACCAGATAAAGCGTGTCTTCTCACAGCTCGACCACAGGAAACTTGTGAAGTCTCTCACTGTCAGGTTTCTTCATAGTCAGGCAGTATTTTGCAGGGGCTACCTAAATAGATTGGATGTTCTTGTAAAGCTATCCGTATTTCTTTATGAAAATGTTGTGCCATGTAAGTGTCAGTGAAACAAATCAAACGACGATTACTTGGACTTCAGCGACGTTCTCGGATATTCGTTTGCATATTAAGGTCGTGCAGCCAGTCAAGAGGAGCCTTGAGCCGTTTTTTATTTATTTTTTTTCATTACATCAAATTATTGGTATAATATGAACGTTTAATGTGAGTTATGTATGTTTAGGTGAAAAAAGTGGCCAAAGATATAATTGTTTAAAGTTTGGGGGCGGGGGGTGGAGAGGCGTCACCACCATGCAATAGAAAGAATCCTGAGAAAATTAATATTAAATAACAATTGTTCATAATGAAAGTCGTTTAATCTGTTCACAAAAGCTCACATTTATCTACTTAGCATTTGTCTATAAAGCAAAAATATTTGTGAACAGAAAAGACTTTGCAAAATCTCTTGATTTCAGCAATATCTGTTCCTAGTCTGACGACATAAGCCTGATTTTGACTGGTAGCAAGATATACTGTAACCCTTCAACTGAAATCTACTTCTAAACGAGAACACTGAATAAAAGCTATTCTAACCATAGCCACCGTTGTCTATTCGGTGTCCTTTTCAACCTCAGTCTAAAAACAGCAAGGCTATACTGTTCTTACAAGAGAAGTGCCATTATCTCACCTTCCCCTTCAGTGGAGCTTCAGAAGAGGCTCTTCTGTACTGCTAGAGGAAGGGAAGGGAGGAAACAGCGATGATAGTACTTCCAGGCTAGAGGTTGGGAAGATTACTTGAGAAGCGTTGACTTCGTAGAATAGTTAATAGCTTAAAAGCACTGATTTTCAGCAACACTTATTATCAATGGCCTTTCTCAGCACATTCAAAAGGTTCTATGAAGAAGGAAAGTCTTTTTCGAGGCCATGTTTCACCACCTTAATTTTCTAGATCTGGTAATGATCCCAGAGAGAGAAAGAGAGAGAGAGAGAGAGAGAGAGAGAGAGAGAGAGAGAGAGAGAGAAGAGGGAGGGAAATATGGAGGTCAAAGCGTACCTTTAGAATTTTACTTTGTATGACAGACATCAACACTGACAGAGAATAAATAGCTAAAAGCAAGTCTTGTGCAGTTTTAGGATTTTGCGTTGTATAACGGACTTCAATACAGTGATTAAAATAGCTAAAAAGAAGCCTTGAACATTCTATTTCTTTCTCAACAGAATCAGGAAGCTTTATTTAAGAATAAAATAAAGACGTTCAAAGTCTAATCAGCTGTCTGAGGTACTTCTTCAGCCCAAGAGAATTGGCAAGGTTCTTATAAAGGCTGTGCACGTGTTTATCGTCTAAGGGGAGGTGGGAGCCTCTGCATTTCATCCATTGGTGGTCCTCTTTGAAGACCATCCGCTGGGGGTCTTCTTTGCATACCATCCATAGGAGGTTTTCTGTGCATGTCATCCATAGGGGGTCCTCTTTGGGCGCCATCCATTGGTGGTCTTCTTTGCATGCCATCCATAGGGGGTCCTCTTTGGGCACCATCCATAGGGGGTCTTCTTTGCATGCCGTCTTCGGGAGGAGGTGGTGGAAGGGGTACAAAGGGTAATGAATCGTCTAAAGGAAGAGGGGGGGCAACTTGTCTCTTCTTGGCACCTTCTGGTGGAGGTGGAGGTGGTGGAAGTTTACCCTCAGGTGCAGGGGGAGGAGAAACGTCACCGGAAGGGGGAGGAGGAGGGGCATCGCCAGATGGGGGAGGAGGAGGAGGAGGGGGATAATCACCACCAGGTGGGGGAGGAGGAGGAGCGTCGCCTGATGGGGGAGGAGGAGGAGGGGGAGCCACTTGCCTTCTCTTCACACCTTGTGGAGGTGGTGGTAGTTCTCCCTCAGGTGGAGGAGGAGGAGGATATTCACCATTAGGAGGGGGAGGAGGAGGGGGATATTCACCATTAGGAGAGGGAGGAGGAGGAGGAGCGTCACCAGAAATGGGTGGAGGAGGAGGGGGATTTTCTCCATTAGGAGGGGGAGGAGGGGGATAAGCGCCATTTGGGGGTGGTGGAGGGTAAGTGTACTGACCACCAGGAGGGGGAGGAGGAGGCTTAAAACTGTTGCTGCCGTTAGGTGACGGAGGTGGAGGATAAGCTCCATTTGGAGGGGGTGGAGGGTAAAAGCCCTGAGGAATACATGAAAACAAAAATTGAGATAAGCGTTGCTGGTGAGGTGGAGTATTCATATAAATCCACTTTCTGTCATGTTGTTAGAAGACGTGGGCTTTAATGAAAAGTGGGTTTGATCATATACCTTAGAAGGACAGTAAAATATCTGTTCTTTGGAAGATTCTGGAGAATGAACCCTAGATTTGTGAACTTGCCTGCGAATGAGTTTGCATTCTCTTCTGATTTTGTAAACTAAACCTGAATTTTGGGTCATTTACTTCGTGTTTCGGTGTGGCCTCCTGTGTGGAGCGCTTGTCGCTAAGGAAACTATTTAGCTTGTTTACGGTTGGTAGCTCGGAAACAAAATAATAGACCGATATTTTAAACATCATTTTTAAAAGCTCATTGAATGCTTTAGAGATTGTGGAAGTCCTTGAACATCACCGTAGAGAAAATTTATTGGCTCAAAGAGGCAAAACGGATTAGGCTTCTCTAACCTTCAACCCCAAAGAGAAAAGAGCCAGACTATAATAACAAAGTAAGAAAAATGAAGTGTTTAAAACAGTTATTAGATTGCGTCATATGAAGCCAGATTCAATGTGGAGCCAAAGCTGTCATAGTTTGCTATTGTCAATTTAACATGCACCACAATTGTAACCATAGTGTCTGTTTAATGCTACTGTTGCTATTGGAATAATGTCGATTCTCATAAGTTAGAAAGTAACTACAAATAATATATTTCTGCACAAATCTGACACAAAACTTTTGAAAAATAAATGAAGAATTTTAAAAACAAAATATTGGCAGCGTTTTATGTCTGAGCACTTTATCAAGACTGACAACTGAAATAAAAAGACATACAAAGAAAAACAAGTGAAAGTTAACTGGAGGAAAAGTCAATACTAGCTGAACTAATGCCACAACTACTCTAGGAGAGTAAAAAGGGTTAAATGGTGGCGTAAATCGAAAGGTCACACAAACATAGAATGCATTGAGGTCCTACTTACTTCCAGTTCAAGTTTTGTAAAGTGGTGCAAGCAATTTACAGGTGTGACCTTTGAGAGTTTGGATATTACACTTTAAAGTTTGGGTTATTAGATTATGAAGTTTGAATTTGGAAAGATGAAAAGCACATTCTGACTTTCATCCATTTCCCTTGAAACTTGAACATGTTAAACCCGAGTATGCCTTACAAAACATCACATACCTTCATGTGAAGAAAAGTTACTTCTCGAACTCTTTAAATTGACCGTTTCCTGGCAGAAATTTTCCTTAAATTCTCAAAGAGTCACTTACCCCGAACTGGGCTTTCGCCACCCATGTGGCCGCTACCAATATGACCAGCGAAACCAGAAGTTTCATCTTGTCAATTTTAAACCCTTCTTTAGACCAAATGTTTCAGGATTTTCTACGTAATGACTTCCAGTGGATGATCCGGACGATGATGCTAGATTGTCCCTGTCTTATATAGAATAAAGCAGTGTCTTCCACGCACGCTTGCGTCACATGTGAACAAATAATGAAAGTTGATAGCTTAAACAAATTAGGCAGGTGTTCTATATGGAGGGGGAATGGGACAGAAGGGGGAAACGATTTTGGTGTGGGAGGAAAGAAGGTCGTGAAAAGAGCAAAGAGCAAACATGATTAATACAATGAGATAATTAGGGGATGAGAGGAGGCAGGTTCAATTCAATTCAATTTTATCAATAGGCCTTTAGACCAATTCTTGAAATACATAACATTCAAATACAATAAAGTAATCATCACACTTTTCAGTATCAGTCACGCCGTCGCCCGCTCAACTCGTTATCTTCACTATGTATTCACATTTGCTTCTACCCCTCTCCCTTTCTTGCCCACAGAAATACACACAAATATATGCACACGCACCTCTTCCCCCCCCCCCCCCCCNTCCACACATACACATATACATACCGATGCACACACACCCACAAGTGATATGATACATATGGCATTAGGAGAAATCACAAAACTAAATTACTATATTCTATTAGAACTTTATGACAAAATTTTCCCAATGCTATTAATTCTTTACCTCTCACTAATTTGAGGAATTCTATAAATTTAGACATGCATGGCCTTGTGACAAGTCTCTGTGGTAGAACTTGCGATCTAAAGTTCCTAAAACGATGACATTCAAATTTGATATGGAATTCATCTTCTATTTACCTACATCTTTCACACTGTCTCCTGCAGTAATCTAGTTTTGGTCTCTGCCACCATCCTCTCTCTATCATAAAACTATGTGATCCTATTCTAAACTTTGTAATGGCCATTCTAATATGTTTTTGCCTTACGTCCAATAAATAATCTTGGCATATAAATCTATAGC
The DNA here is from genome assembly GCA_033807755.1 of Ellobium chinense. Classification (NCBI taxonomy): domain Eukaryota; kingdom Metazoa; phylum Mollusca; class Gastropoda; order Ellobiida; family Ellobiidae; genus Ellobium; species Ellobium chinense. The sequence continues at coordinate 3,568,200 of JAWQUT010000019.1, read as the reverse complement.
GATATATCTGTATAATCTGTTTTCGCTTAAACTTTTAATGTCAGTGTGGCATTCTTGGATAAACATATCTTGCAAACATTGTTCGAATTCTGATAATAAAAGTGAAGCATTTTCTACACTATGACTTTTCCAAATATATCCATACCCACATTTCATCAACATATTCCTTAGCAATGAAACCCAATTTATCGCATTGTTGTTGATTTCTGTAACAATCCTTAGATTTTGGTATATTTTCTTAACAGCATTATTATTTTCTAAACTCAATATTTTTATCCAAAAAAATTCTCAAATGTCTCTAAATTATTAAAGGAAAAGCTCCAAGTTCGAAATATACAAATGTATTTGGTGTAGTGTTTCTCAGACCCAGTACAGCTTTTAAAACAGCTTTTAAAAAGGCAACATTTACTCGCTCAATGGGCCACGCCTCGCATAATCCCCAGACTTCACATCCATAAGAAAGAAGAGGACTTATAAGTGAATTAAATAGTTTTATTTACAGTGCTGGTTGAAGGTCTGGATTCCTATACAAAAGCGATTTGAGGCTGAACAATGCTTTATGTGCTTGGTCTATTAAACTTTGTATACTTTCTTGGAAAACTTTCCTGAACTACCCAACACAAATCTCAAGTATTTAAATGAGTATGATGTTCACCATCATTTGTCCATTATTCGTTTACTCTAACTGTTCTCCCCTTTTTAAACACTATGCACTTATTTTTTTTAGTGTTGACCGTGAGACTCCATTTTTTACACTACTCGTGCAACGTATCCAATCCTCTTTGCAGGCCTATTCTACTCTCGTTGGAAACAACCATATCATCGGCAAAGAGTAAGACTGTAACCAACCAACCAACCATTTATATGTACTCCATTTATATCATCTAAACTGTAGAAGTCGCATAAATCATTGACAAACATTGCAAATAAAAAAAGAGACAAAGATTCTCCTTGAAACAGACCCGATTGAGATGAGAAGAAACAGCTACCATCCTTGTCATATCGTTTCTTCTGAGTACCATCTGCCCTACAGATCTCTTTGACACTCAGTTTTATTTTGCTATACAAATGTTTCATTAATTTAGTTATTTTCGTACTTACTCCCCTTTGAGCTGATTTGTACCACATGACTCTTCTGTTTATACTGTCAAACGCACGTTCACAATCTATAAAGGCACAATACAATGGTTTTGCCTGTTGTAAGAGTAATTCGATATGACCATGCAATATAAACATACAGTCAATTGTCCCACTATGTAGACTATACGAAATCCGTATTGATTTTCACAGAACACGTTATTCTCTTCGGCCCACTGAGCAAGTCTGTTATTTAGAATATTTGTAAACAACTTTCCAATACAGCTCAGCAACGTAATTCCTCGAGAATTTTCTGGCTGATTTTAATTTCCATTCTTATGTAATGGAACTATGGAACTATCTGTCCGACCCCCCCCCCCNAACAACTGTGGAAAACAATAGTATTGAATAAGTTTGCTAGTGTCACGTTAAGCATATCACCTCCGTATATAATGAATTCGTTAAGTATATCATCATATCCTGCGGCTTTATTACTCTTCAGTTTACTTATAGCCCAGTCTACTTCCTCCACAGCTATCTCCTCATCTAAAACTTCAACTTGACATATATTCCCTTCCTCTTCCCAAAGATTCACATCCTGCTCTTCCCTAACTCCTAAAGTTGATAATCTGTTCTCTAAATTTTGAAAATGTTTCATTAAGTCGCAATTTCCAACCACAGAAGACTTATTTCTTTTAACTTTCTTCCAAAATTTCCGTGGAAACTAAGCTCTAGCAATTCCACAGCAGCTGACATTTTAGCGCCCCTTCGCTTCTTGCGACAACAACGTGTATACTCTCTTCGTGCATTACACATTCCCTCCGTGTCTTTCACACTCTCAGGTGCCCTGTGCTTTCGCTCCGCCCATTTGAACTCTTCTCGCTTTTCCCTGCTCTCGCTGTCTTACTATCCTTCATCCCCCTTCCCCCTGTCTCTCGTCTGACCTACGAGGTATACTTTTTATATGCCCGGACTAACCATGTTCTATTGGTCCTAGAGAGCTGGGAACTTTTACAACTTCTCGAAGTACTCTCCACTTGCATTGATGCACGACTGCATCCTCCTAAACCAAGAGACAAAGGAATGGCTCCACTCCTCAGCAGGTATCCCCTCGATTATTTTGTTGAACGTAAAAAGCGCTTCTTCGTTGTCACTGAATCGCTTTCCTCTCATTTGAGCTTTGACTGACGGGAATAAGAAAAAGTCACAAGGAGCTAGATCTGGTCAGTAAGGCGGGGGTGGGAGAGATTTTACAGTTTCTCTTTCCAAATACTCCAAAGCCACGTGTGCTTTGTTAGCACTTGCGTTATTGTGGTGCAGCTTAAGTCCTCGAGTGTCCTTCGTCGGATGCTTTTGTGCCCACTCGTGGAAGGCCTTTGCTAAACAGTTATTGATATACCGTAGGGCAGTAACAGTCCGCTGTTCTTCTACAGGAATTGTTATATGGCCACATTTTCCGAAGAAAACCACCACCATCATTTTACCAGTGCTCTGAGATCTCTTGAATTTCACAGATGGAGCATCTCCAGCACCCACCCAACACATGCTTTGCCGCTTGCTTTCAGGATTGTAATTGTACACCCATGTCTCGTCTCCAGTCATGACTTTATACACAGACTTTGACCGGCCTTCATCATATTCTCTAAGCATGGTTTGACAATACTCAACCAGTAGAAATAGGTTAGTCCGAGTATATAAAAGGTCTCGTACTTTCACACGGTGGGACTTCCCAGCACATAGTAATATATTAACAAGTTTATTAACACACTGCTGCACTATAATATCTTCATTCACGCCCTCATCACTCAGTGCATCAAGAATTTCATTCAAACAGACAATGGTCTCATCTCTACACATTTGCACTGTATACTCTTCCTTTTTCTCGCTCTTCCATTTCACTTTTATTCCAGTACATTTATTATTACCATCATTCTCCTCGACATTACTCATTTTACAGTTTGGGGTCAAATATACAGACACGTGATCAGAAAATTCATTTACATTTCCAACTTCAAAATCAATGTCCAAGCACCCTTTTGAACATAAGACGTAATCTATTACACTTTGTCCTTTCTTATTGCAAAACGTAATTTTCCCAATCCCTTTATCTCGTCCCGCTCTCCCGTTTAGAATTAACAAGTTACTCATTTTACACATTCTGACCAATCTTTATCCATACTCATTCACTCCTCTGTCTTCACTGACTGGATTTACTTACATGTCATGACTAGTCAAATCTTCCTCGCAAAGCTCGTTACCATCCTTCATCATATCTCCATTCGCTTCGTCACTCTCATCCAGAGAAACATCTTCCATCCATCTAGTTCTTGCATTCAGATCTCCCGTCACAACAACTGTACCACAATCATACAGCTCAGCAACTTTGTCTATTAGCATATCATAGCCATTCATATCTTTTTTTTTTGTCTCACAACGTGACGACTCCAAGGGAAAATGACACACAAATCCTCTTCAAAACCAAAGAATAATTTGCAAAAGTTGAAAACCAGCCCATCCTCAAATAACTATGTACATTCAGTCACACCTTTCCATATATCACATCTGAATATTCAAGATTCACGATTCTTTATTACTCAGGTTTTACAAAGGTTTCTTCATGAAGAAACATGCAACTCCTCCTGAATCACGTCTCGCTCTCCTCCTTCTTCGACGATGCTTACAAACACTAATATAGTCTTCTAGATTGATCGCACTTATCTCATTCGTCCAGCACTCACTCAACATGACAACATCATATTCCTTCACTGTCCTCACAAACTCGCTTCTCTCTAGTTTACTCTCCAAATTTCTATTAACATTAAATGATAAAAACGATAAATTCTGTCTGGCTTCTCCTGGTGTCCATCCCTAGTGTCCGCGCCTGTCTTCGGTTGTGCGTGACCCGATCGGGGCTTCCCACACGAACTTACCCTCAACAATGAGTCTCGCTGGATATTATGCAATCGTTGCTCTATTGCCAATTTTTTTTTTTCACCTCTTTCAGTTCAGGTAAGAGGGTTTCCTCACCTATGCCGTAGGGGCGAGCGAAGGCGATTCCGAGCAAAGCGTACTGTTTCACGGTCACGATGGGTTAGGTATGCAGATGCCACTGTTTATTTCACTGTTGGCTATATTAGATTTTACACCTCTCATTAACTTA
>JAWQUT010000019.1:3547748-3557884 GCA_033807755.1 Ellobium chinense | reverse complement strand
ACACACACACACACACACACACACACACACACACACACACACACACACACACAGCTCTACCTCATTGCGGTAGTTTTCTTCCGAATTTAATAAAAGCCCCTAGATTAGATTGTAGTAGAGTCAACGGCAAATTTAATCAAGACCATGTTTGCGCGGTGACAGTGGTAATCGATGGTATATATCGTGAGCTATAGTACGCAGCCCTGGGGCGCCCCGGTTTTCAAAGTTATACAGGAGGAACACGTGTTATTCTGTTTAACATACTGCACTCGTTGAGTTAGAAAGCTGAGTATCCACCAAATGATGTTTTTGTTGACATTCAAATGCAATAGTTTGGTGACCATAAAATGTGGCTGTATAGTGTTAAACGCATTACCCTAACAGACCAATTTTCAGTTCCTTAGAGAGATGCGGTGCCGCTGCCATTTAGAGGAGCTGATCATTAGCATTTTGACAATATCTGTCATTGCCTGTAGCTAGGTACCCATTTTACAAACATATGAACTGAGGAAAATGTGAATGAACTGCGTTCCCTGGTATTAGGAATATGATCTCAGGGAAGAAAGGGGGATTGAACCTGGGACAACTCTTTTGAGAATGAGTCAACTCCTCAACCATTTGACCATAGAGAGAGATGTGCAAGTTGTATGATTTAAAATGCAAAACGTGCCCCCCCCCCCNCCCCCCCAGCCCCTCCCAGAGAGGTTAGGGAAGATGATTATAATGGTAACGGCGATGAGAGCCAAATTATTCATGATGATGATAAAGTGTTTCACAAAAAATTTGGAATGATGGCAATTTTAAGATGTATGGTGATGCTCGTGATGGTGACAGTAATATTTTGTCGTATTTCTTCTTTATTTCTTCTTGTGGGCTACTATATCTGTATGATTATTTGTTTACGCATTTGTTAAAATTAGCTTCAATTTCCTTTCTCATACAGTCTGCATTTTTTTCTGTTTAGTGAGTTTCTCTAACAATCAATAATGATGATGATAATGTATGACGGTGGTGGTGGTGGTGGTGGTGGCGGCGGCCATGACAATCAATAATTTTGCCAATCTTAGTTATACAGCTGAGTGCGGTAGATGATAGTAGAAAAGGGGGCAATGTCGCTACTGATGACCATGATAATACAAATAATGTATCATATATTATTATTGTTATATGACCCGCTGTGTTTGGCAATGGTCCAGGTGTTCCTACCGATGCTTTAGGGCTCGAAGGTCATATGACTGTTATTGACAACGAATGTTATACTTAATACACCCGTTTCACTTTCACTTGAAATATTTTAAGTCTCATCCCACACGCACTCACCATCTGTTTGATGAAGGTTAGTTTCGTGCTGAACCCCTTATGAACTTCTTTTCAGACACTGAACACAACTTCGCTAGTCCGTTTCTCTTAATACAGACACACAGAAATTCCCACAGATCTATAGATCTTTCCCTAATGGTCACATACGCGCAGATATATGCAGGTCAATTCGGTTGGACTTGCACGGAGGTGGCATGTATTTTTTGAGTAATTTTTTCTTCCCTGTCAGGAGCCAGGTGAACACTGCAGTGGCCCGTCCTAACGCATTTCTTGATTAGTCTACATTAAATTACAGCAGTACTACATGTATTTGGGATCAGAGGCTAGACAAACTTAGGCATGCAAAATAGGTGACCCCTATGGTATCAAAATAGCCTGCGGATTCCGGTGGGTTTTCTTGTCATGGTGCCCTCAAAACCATTCATTTTTTAAAGTTAGATAGTCATCTCTATTACTGCTTAATGGGAAAGTCCAACGAATATTCGGGGAGGAGCCACACCAGTTTTCAATTACTAGTGTTATAACATAGTGAAATTATTTGGGGGTGTGTAAAGCTGTTAGGCGGACACCTCCACCATCATCCAAGTCTCTCCGGATTAGATCGTGGAACGTTAGGACCTTGTATGAGACTGGAAAAACTGCACAGGTTCTCCAAGAGATGCACAGGTACCGTCTAAACATACTAGGAATCAGCGAGACCCGCTTGAACCAGTCTGGGATGCACAGAAAGGGTCATGCGAGAGATGAAGCTCACTTAGAACGAGCTTGGAAAGATGGCCCAAGACAGGGAAAGATGGAATTCGCTCGTACGTGGCCTATACCCTGCTGGGGTGAAAGGCATTGATGATGATGATGAACCTAATCCTACCACCCCCTCCCATTCTCCTCCTTCCCCGCCCCTCCTCCCCAACATACTATCACCACCACCACTCCCACGACAATTTAAACTTTATGAAGGCGGTGTGTCTACTGTACAAAGAAGCTTTGCGAGTCTACGATTGCATGACATTTTGCGTACACTCCCCTCACAAAAATAGTATGTTTGGAATACTTGTACTTATATGCACTTTGTCAAGTTTGCTGGTGTAAGAGGCTGAAAATACACCCTGCCTAGTCTTATCCAGAGGTAAACTGGCTTAAATTACTTTTCACACCTCTTGAGACGTTTTCAGGATAACCAAGAACTTCTCCAAACAAGTAAAATTGAAACAGTCTGAGCTCTTTTAATCACCAACTGTAAACTGCATTTGCAGTCCCTGATCAAGCCATTTACAGTCTTGCAAATACGTTTCGTTATATATAAAAAAATATAATGGATATTTTGCACGTTATCTTTAATAGCTCATCCGCCTAGCTCTCAAAATGGCTAGTGGTCCTCCTCCAGATAGCACCCAAAGAGGCTGCTGGTCCACTTTAGATTAGTCCTAAAGAGGGACGCTGGTCCATCTCCACCTAGCCCTCAAAAGGACCGCTGGTTCTCTTCTGCTTAGCCCTCGAAATGGCTGCCGGTCTCTTCTGGGTAGCCACCAGACGGGTTACTACTACACTTCCAATTAACCATCAAAAGGGCTGCTGGTCCACGTCAGATTAGTTCTCAAAAGGGCTGCTAGTCTTCCTCCAGTTAACCCTCAAAGGGGCTGCTGATCCTCCTCTGGTTATTCCTCAAAAGGGCTGTTGGTCTTCGTCCTACGGTTAGCCCTCCACAGGGCTGCTGATCTGGTTGGCCCTTAAAAAGGCTGCTAGTCCTCCTCTGATAAGGGCTGCTAGTCCTCTGATTAGCCCTCAGTAGGAGTGCTGGTTAGCCCCAAAAGGGCTGCTGGTCTAATTCAGATTAGCTCTCAAAAGAGCTGCTGGTTCTGCTCCGGTTAGCCCTCAGAAAGGCTGCTGGTTCTTCGCCGGTTTGCTCTCAAAAGGGCTGCTGGTCTATCCAAATCAGCCTTCAAAAGGGATGCTTGTTCCCTCCAGGTTGCTAGTAGTCCGTGCCTGGTTTGCCTTCTAATGGGCTGCAGGTCTCTGCTGCTCCACCTCCTGGTTAGCTGCTGCCGGTCTGATCTATGTTTACAAGAGCTGCCGATCATCCTGTGGCCTTTCGGATCCTAAGGGAGGATCGCAAGTCGTCATGAAATGAGTTGTATTGTGCGCACGGACCTCTGAGGTAGAAGCAAATTAAAGCCTATCAAGAAAAATGAGGATGGCCATCCAGTTTCAAATTTTTGTCCGTCGCCGAAATTGAGAATAAGATAATTTTTATACACAAAAACATTGATTTGATAGACAAATGGTCAGTATTTGAGGATGATAAATTTGAGGGGTTTTTTTAAGCGTATTAGATGAATTACTTAGTTTCAAATTGTTCTTCAATTGCAGTTTGTCTCAGAATTTTTTACCTCATTGACATGCGCTGCTTCATACAACAGAATCGTGCTGTCATTTTTTTTTTCACCTGATGAAAGTATGCACATAAAGTTTTAATTTTATGCCAGTAACTTGATTAAACAAAAAAGAAACTTATACCTTATTTTGACTATGTGCAAGACAATTCAGGTTACACATGCCCACATCTTCTTGCTATATTATATTACTATGCACTGTCGACTGCCGTCACCCCAGCTCTAAATTTCGTTGGCTATAATTCCCACTCACCAGTAAAGGCATTACTTTTAATAGCCCATGAGAAGTAACATATTTTGCTGTGTCTCTTCGTTTGAACCAACTCTATGAAAAGCCAGGTGAGACCTTAGGCTATTTCAAGAAAACAAGGGGTTAACTAATTGGCAGCTCCTATCTTTTCCAATCGTTGACCTGGAATAGTGCTGCTTTAATCTAAGCTTAACTGGCCACAACTATGGTCACTGGACACCTGAGAGGGAGAAAAAAGTGATGAGATAAATTAGGTATTTTGAGCTCTATCACGTGACCTAGGAAATCTTGCTCACACGTTGGTTTGTTTACATGCTCTGCTCATGTATGTTACTCGTCATCAAAATATCCTAGCAATCCCTAGATCACGTGGTGTAACTGACCCGTCTGAAAATACCTCATAGATCACCCTTCCTAGTAAATCTAACTGAAGTGACCTCAATATTAAAGCGCGTGTGTAACCACAAATATCTTTCTCTCTTTTGCAAGCACTTACAGACTCGAGATCTGAAACTGGCAACAGCTGCTAGACATAGAATATCTTACACTGTAATGCTGGGGAATGCGAGGGCCAAAGTCCACTTTTGTTATTTATGACAAGTGTCTTAAAAGTGTGTCACTACACTCAGGTCAGGCAGGCATCCAAAACGTGAGAATTGTCGAGTGAAGCTGTAAGCGTAAGACTCTAAACCCAGAAATTGTGACAAGGATTCAGAGAGAACCACGCAAAGTAGAGACACTCCTTTTTCACCTAACTTTGTATAAAAATAATTATGTAGATTGTCACTACGGTATTCATTCTTCACAATTTTTTAACAGTGTATTAAAAAAAAACAATTTGCCCCCCTCTCACCCTCCCCCCTCCTTTCCCCGACACACACCCACACAGTCCACTAACAATCACAGAAAATTTAGCTATCGTCTCAGCTGATGTACACTGCATCAAATGGAAAAACACCGAACAGCTGTGGAAGTGTAAATTGTGGTAACAGTTCAATAATAAGATCTATGTCAATAAATGTCTCCAAATTTTTTTAAAGTGTCTGAAACTTGCAGTCAGTTGACTTGAGCTTAAGGATATTTATTTTAAGGAAAGTTACGGAAGTTGCATTTGGTTTATTGTTATTGTTATTATTATTATCATCATTTGAGACACCCTGTCTGTTCAGTGACATCCCTTATCTCTTCTAACAGACTACGTCACTATTTTATTGGTATTGTGACAATGTTTGTAGCTGAGTAAATAATGAAGGCCTACCTTAGTCATTTCAGTATCTCTATGCCGTCTCATTTCCCACCCAGAAAAAAAAATGGCCCAGTGTTCTACTTCATTTATACAAAAAGACAAAGCCTACTGCAAATAGCTAAATAGTGTTACACTATGTGGACTACTTTCTAGTCATGTGGCGGTATGCATAATCCCTACGTTACAAAACGATTTACACACACACGAAACCTGATATGCCGTCAATGCCGAATTGTGTGGCGTCCCTTGCTTTTCTTTGTAAAGAGGTTTTATGAGTATACTTTTTTATAATGTAAATATATGTCTCCTTTGTAAAGCTTTGTAACCCCTAGACGTTGTTTTAAACTTGCTATGTGGTTTGTGTGTGGTACTCCGAAACTGAAGACGTCAAGAGTAAGGTTTGTGCGTTTGACTCGTGGGCCGGACGGTTGACGCTGTGATGTCCTTGGGAAAGACACTTCACTCCCCATTCTCCACTCGACTAGGATATGCATGAGTACCTGGCTTTAGAGCTGGGGAGACCAGGGAGCTGCACTGCGGACTACCAGCACTGACTTTGTTATATGCTTAATTTGTAATACTATATACATGTATTTATATGTATAATTTGTACTGCACTATGTTTTGTATTATGAATGAGATGTGGAACATTATATGACATTGTAAACCAATTTCCCTATGAGGGTCAATAAAAGTCCGATATTATTTTCTTTCCCCAAAAGATAGATTATCTCCCTTAGAGTTCATTGGTCTATAGATGTCTTTGAATTCTATTGTTTTTTCTTCTTTTGACCCTATTAACATTTTGTGTTATTCTACAAATACCACTGTGATTTCGAGAAATTTCCGGAGTACTTCTTTTTGCCCGATCTTTTAACGGGAAGAAAAAGGGGGGTCAACGCCCAAAGTTTTTCGCAAATCTCTTTTGAAAAAGGTCACCTCAAATTCTGATTTGGTCCCCAATTTTCATTAGGCCGGTTTTGACCGCGTGCTAATACATAGGCCTACACACTTTATTTTTTTATCTAGAAGGCTCAAATTGTACTTGACACTTTATTTAGATCACAGGTCATTTTACATATTTCTACACCCTGGCACTGGCTGGCAGGGCCCTCAACAGGGGGATTTTATATATTAGTGGATTGATAGGGTTGTACAAAATGAGTGATTTGCCCCTCCAATGGGTGAAAAACCTATAAGGTCGCGCCAGGCTCGGTTGTCTATCATCAGTAGACCATGCTGCATGTCAGAATATGTTGCTCAGGCATAGTACGCTCATTCGAAGAATTGGTATTGCTACTTGTTGGAAGTCGCCCATATTATAACTCACCTAAAGGATCCGAGTCAGCTGTCCTGACGAACTCTTTGTCAGTAGGCGAAGGGAAGAGAGATATTTTCTCTAGTAGCACGAGGAGCCATGGGTCCAACCTCTTGCGGGCTTAGTGACCGGAGGATAATCATTTCACGTGTTATCCACCAGCCGATCAGCTGAAACGGGCTGCAAAATTCGACCACCGCGTCACACGGCTTGGGCTAGAATGCGAATTTATTCAACCGTCATGCCCAGCGGAGTGGCGTGAAGATCAGAACTGGATTAGACCGTAGCGTCACAAGGGTTAATGATTAATTTTTTAGAGGACGTTTATCTTTACACTACACCATAAGTCTAATCTCTCAAACGATGAAAAACACATGGTTAGTGTTATTCACCAGAAATAGTATGTGCCGAATCCATGCTGCTTGATTTTTCTTATTGTCAAATATTAACTCAATACATGCCCGCAAGTCGATCTGAAAATTCATACACTTACCGTATTAATCTCGGGGGTAAAGAAAGAAGGGGGATGTGAGTTCTATGAATTCAAAGTCAGTAAAGAGAGTATAGAGCCTGTGGATATGACAGTTGAGGTCTGACTAGCTGGATGCCTAGTGGTACCCGGGCTCTAAGCGGAGTACGTGAACGCAGACACTCAATTTTTTTGACTGAGACTTTTGTTGAGGCTGGACGGAAGGACGGACGGGCGGAAGGATGGACGGACGGAGATACGGACTGATGGATGTATGGATGGATGGATGGATGATGGATGGATGGATGGATGGATGGATGGATAAATGAAAGGGACCCCGCGCTGCCAAGAAAATGGGGGAAATAAAGAAAGAAAGAAAGAAAGAAAAAAGAACGAAAGAAAGAAAGAAAGAAAGGAAGACCTAACGAACGAACGAACGAACAAAAGAAAGAAAGAAAGAAAAGAAAGAAAGAAAGAAAGAAAGAAAGAAAGAGAAAGAAAGAAAAAAATAGAGAGAAAGAAAGAAAAGAAAGAAAGAAAGACAATAAAAAAAGAAAGAAAGAAAGAAAATATGGGGAGGGCTTAAGGGGAACAAATTATAATTTTTATGCGATGATGACCTTGTCCTGTCTCACAAATATTTCTGGAGAGCAGACTATGACGATATTATATAGACAAACTTCACTAATATTTTTCTCATCGATTTGTTTATTCAAATATGAAATGTACTCTTCACAATCGTAAATCGACAGTTGTTCACCTTTGTCACTTTGAAACACAACTCATTCTAGTCTATGTTTTGGTTTGTTTTACTTTTTTTTAGAAATGGGACAACCAGTGTAAATATAAGGTATGGTGTGCATTTGGGCAATGCTTTTCTTCTCTTTAGTTTAAAAGACATAATGTTTAAAAAAAATAGACAAGGGCAAGTAAAAACTGGTTAGAACAGGCGAGTAGGAAATGCCCACTTTAAAAGCCGAGTTCAAGCGTTACAGTCCGCCATCTTCCAGCCACGGTTGTCGAGTGTACATCAGCCATGGAGATACAGCCGTCATTCGTCAACAATTTCCGGTCAGCAATCTCTCAAGACAATATTCCAGCCTAGATCCTGTGCGCCAATGGGTGAGAGACTTTCTATGTTTGCTATCCTGTTCCAGTGAGATAAGGTCTAGATCAATACTTCTGATAGGCAAAAAGTCCCATTCTGAACCTTGCTGAAATGGAAGGGTTGCAATATAAAAACTAACAGCTGTTTTTTCAATTCAAAATCTCACAAGTGGAAGAAATCAAGTTTTCGAGCTTGAGTTAACTCGATTAGCTAACCGAGAATGGCATTCCATTTCCAATAACAAGTTCAATGTTATCCTGAGTCATGATGATTAGATCTAAGCTAAGCTCCTAGTCGACAGCTGTGAGAGTGATTTATGCTAAGTGTGTCAAAGCATATCAAAAAATGGTTATATACACATATACACGCAGTCTTTCCAGTAGCTCTCCTTACATGTCATATTATATCACAGAGAGACATCTTAACAAAAGCAAGAAATTGCATCCTACGGCTTGGAAAAACTCAAAAACTCACTCATTTTATTGGATAATTGCTAACGTATAATGATATTGAGAAAGAAGAAATGGCAAGATTTCCACAGGCAACAACCCCTTAGGGTTAGGGGTAGGGGTAGGGGTAAGGGTAGGGTTAGGGTTAGGGTTAGGGGTAGTGGTAGGTGTAGGGTTAGGGGTAAATAATCCAAATGAAATTCACCCTGTCCCATCAAAATAATCCCACTTTAGGTTGTTCTTATTTCGGGGATTGTTGTCTGCGGAAATCTTTCCGAAGAAATGGACTTATCTGACTTTTAGCGCTGACGATCTTAGGGACCATATGAAAGCAAAAAGTAATTCCCATAGTTTCGGTATCAGCACTGTTTCTAGGGCTGAACTTACTTTCGTCTCAGTTGAAGGTTGCAGGAGCCAAATTGTAAAAGCCTCTTTGAGCCATTTAATACACATTTTTCCTCGAACCACAAGAACGTTCCGAGATGGACAAGGCCTAGTGCCACCACTGCTCAAATTATATACTGTATTTCCGTATAAGGCACAGTCCAGCCAGCAATGGCACAGTGGTACTTTGCGCAGATTAATAAGCAATATATAGCGCGTTCTACCTCCTCCCCACGCCCCGACCCTTGCCTGTGTCAGATACGGAAATGACACTCGAACATCAGCTGTTAAACCAAAGGATGAAAGGAGGGCTGCCAACTCGGGACGGACCTGGAGCTGCTGTCATATCGGGACAAACCTGGCAGCTGTCCACACCAGGATGGACCTGGAACAGACCACCTCAGAGCGGACCTGGAGTTGCCCATTTCTGAATGGGCCTAGAAGCTGCCCACCTCGGAATGTACTTGGGAGCTGCCCACCATGGTACCGAACTGAAGACTCCCACCTTGCTACGAACTTGAGCTTCCCACCTCGTGACGGACCTGAGGCTATCAACTCCGAGTCGAATTCCAACTACGTACTCAGGTCAAAGTGTACAGGTGAGTGCGATGGCGATAAGATGTTTCAGTTTCAATTTCAATTCTATTTAGTAGCTCTCGCAGAGTTCTGCACTAGAGCAATGCAATACATGTAGGATAGCTGACTGACTCTGGTTCGAATCCAGTTGTCGGCGGAATCTTCCTGGATATACTTTGTACTATTTTACGAAATGAACATTGTTTAAGAGATGCACAATAAAACATACCCATCTCCTTCCCCTTCCGAAGAGATAGGGGGTCCTCGAACAGACCAAGAAGTATTATTAGGATTTTAAAGTAAGGATGCATCTAGTACGGATGTATGGTGCGATAATGTATGCACTGTAATGCTTGTAGATTATAAAATTGCACGGTTACAGCGGAGTAACGATCACCGGTGGCAAATTCATCATGGAAGAGATAGGGAGTCCGTGGACTACCAAGGACTAGACTGGACTTCAAGTAAGGCCACCAAGTCAATTTTAACATTGAGGGTGTGTACACTATAATAATGGTTGTATGTAGATTTTGAAACTGCAAGGTCGAAACTGGAAAACAACCACCAAAACATTAAACAAATAATAAGATTTAAGAAAATAGCAATGGTAGTGTTCTCCCCTCCCC
>JAWQUT010000019.1:3519798-3540020 GCA_033807755.1 Ellobium chinense | reverse complement strand
AAAAAAAAAAAATCATTTTCTATGCAAACAAGAAATACTTGCAATAAGTCCCTAATTTACACCCTTCCTATAGTATCTGAACACAAAACAAAACAAAAAAAAAATCATAACCCTAACAATGTCTTTATATTCTCTTTCAACTCGCTCTGTAAAAATATTACAAACCGAAACAAACTTAGATTTACTTAAGATAACTAGGCAATAACTTTGCCATAACGTTTTGAAACATGAACGTTCTATCATTCATTCTATCAAACAATGAAACTCCTCTTCTAACATTATATTGACTGCATTTCGCATCATTATGGACTTGGGCGGGTCTTTGCAATTTTCTCCGTATTGCCATAATAAGATGTGAGAGTGAGAAGTTAATAATGGTCTTGGTAAAAGCAACCCTCATTGCCCTATTTGGGTATCTGAACTTTATAATATTATCATTTCACTTTTAATAAATTTTAATTATTACGCGACACCTCTGATTCTGGCTATCCTGAATTAGTAATGTGCATGGCATGTTGCAAGCGAACTGTCTTAATAAATCACACTTGATGACAGGGGCGTACCGAGTGTGAATGTCTGAAATCGCCCATGCTTATGCCCATAGAGATGTGTGAGTGAGAGAGAGAGAGAGAGAGAGAGAGAGAGAGAGAGAGAGAGATTTTCACATTGTCATTTCACATTGCACATAAGACTGTAAAAGTGCCAATGTCAAATAATTATCACAATGAAGTTATCGTTAGGCAATAATAATAATAATAATAATAATAATAATGCGGTTTATAAGTCTCGTTTCCAGGCTTATGGCCACCCACATTACTTCACACTATTATTACCCCAGAAGGCCTGATCGCTCTAGAACTTTCTCAACTCCCTGGGGAGCATACAGTGCCGCTGCCATGTACAGGCGCTGATGCCTATAGCCATCTCCCCATTTTATAGACAGGTGGACTGAGGGAAATGGGACTAAAATGCTTACAATATATAAGTAGGATTAAATTTTTAACTACAGATTTCTTCAAACTAATGTTTTGGTGATTCGCTTCTTCGTCATACACAGGGGTTGTGCTTTCGCCTTTTGGTAGTGCAGCAAAGTTCCGAAATCGCATCTTCGCCAGACAACCAATGATTTCTAAGATCGTACTTACTGCTTCTTTGAGAAGGAACAAAAGAAAAAGATCCCGTGCATCAGGGTTTTTTATTTTGGCCTTTTTTTTAAATACAAGTATCTCGCCATATTATGTTTGACTGTTGTCACGATTAAAATAATTATGTGGAGCAGCATGACCAAATAGTTACGGCGTTTAACTCAAGATCTGAATATCGTGGGTTCGATTTCCATTCAAGGTCATGTTGTAAGCATTTTAGTCCCATTTCCCTCAGTCCACCTGTCTGTAATATGGGGAGATGGCTATAGGCAGTCAGAATGCTATAGTGATCAGCTGCCTTTACCTGGCAGCGGCACTGTATGTTCCCCAAGGAGTTGAGAAAGTTTTAGAGCGATCAGGCCTTCTGGGGTAATAATAGTGTGAAGTAACGTGGGTGGCCATAAGCCTGGAAACGAGAGTTATAAACCGCATTATTATTATTATTATTATTATTGCCTAACGTTTTGAAACGTGGACGTTCTATCATTCATTCTATCAAACAGTGAAACTCCTCTTCTAACATAATATAGAAGTTAATCAGGAATGGAGTATATAAACTGGGTTCTTTTATGGATTTGCCATTCAATCACATGAGTTTGCTTTTCATTATACGAGTATAGAAGTTAGTCAGGAATGGAGTAAATACATGAAATGCTTGTGAACACTGATTTTATTGGAGTTCTTTATTGAGCAAATATATAAATTTTATATCTACATATATGTGTATTTTATATATATATATATATATATATATATATTATATATATATATATCCAGGGAAGCCGTTCATGGTTAATTAAAGTCAGCGTATGTGGGTATATATATATAGATCCTGGGAAACCGTTCATGGTTAATTGAAGTCAGCGTGTGTGGGTAATCGATATTTTTCTCAGCTTATTGGGCGCCTTTGTTTTTTTGTCGAGTTTTTCTCTTGACTCTGCCTTTGAATGCAATATTGTGTACGTATGGGAGTACTGAAGCTGCCATACAGTGTAAAAGCTTTTAGATTATCAGTAAAGAAAACCAGCAAATGCTGACATATCGTATTGTCAATGCTTGTATCTGGCTCATAGGTGAAAAAGTGCGAAGCTGATGTTTGAAACATTTACAAGACAGAGCGACTTAGTACAACTGTATTGTGCATACTGGTAATCTGTTTCATACATTAAGGAGACGCTACGCCACTGTTTGATAATTAAATTTCTGGCGATCCGGAACATGAGGTCATACGCTTATTCGTGAAATATACTGTAGGTATGAACAATATTATCAATATTATTGATACAGAAAACGTGTTTATGCATTGTGTTTGTTACGTTTGAGGATAGCTTTAAGCGTGTGTTGCCAACAAAAAAACAAAACCCAACGACACAACGACATACACAGCGACATGAGACAGGGCCAGCTATGCTTTTTTGTTTGCTATTTACTCGGACTTATCATTATGATATATTTAATGAGAACAACAGAAATGTATCATAAAAGACGCATTGCACTGTTGACAACGGCAGAAGAAAAAAGAGACAGAAGCTCATCTAGTGAAATTTCTCTCTCTGCCATTGAGAAGGAAGATGCTGGACTACATGATGATATTGAAACTGTGACAGAACAGTAAGTATCAAAGGTTCAAGCAAATATTAGCCCGTTTGCCGCTATGACAGAATTAATTATACCATCCGCTCGTTACCGCACTAAATGCGTCAAAATAAGAAATCCGCATCTCCTTACCGAGCGCTAGGCGCGGCAGTCAAATTTTGCACCTCAGTGTTCAGCTGATTGGCCGGCAGACAACACGTGCAACAGTCATAAACCCTAACAATGGTCATGCAATCAGCAAGAGGCTGGACTCGAGGTGCCTGGCGCTACAAGAGTTAATGGTAGTTCAAACTTTTTGTCTGAGGTTGCATTGCAGTTACTTTGGTGCGTAATATGTCATTACAAGTATGATGTAATTTGTGTGAAGAATTATAGTGCACAGTGCTAAACAGTGTATTTTTGAATTATCTACCAACTTTCAGCTGTGTCAAGTTCTCTCCAAATGTTTTTAAGATACATTCATGAACCTTTGCTTGGGCAAGCCTTTGTCAGTTCCTTCGGTTTTTTACTAAAATAAATGAAACTGATAAATAATTTTATAATCAAATCATAAAAAAGATTGCATCACTCCATTTTTGTTAAGTGGAGATCCTAATTTTAAGTAGAAGATCACGGACACTTGCCAAATTTCATACTTGACACATATTATTATGAAAGGCAATAAGTAATTGCAAAACGCACTGTTAAATACTTTGATGTATATCGTTCTCTCACAAATTTTGATTCACCTGTGATGACATATTACCCATCAAATTATCTGCAATGCAATCTCAGAGGAAGGGGTTAACCTTTGCTTAACCATGGGGTTAATGGGATCAAGGGCCCATGCCCGTGAAGGCTGAAAGAGCCCCGCTGCCCGCAAAGATCTCCAGCCCTCTTGTCATTTTTTCCCCCAGCTTTAGAGGGCCAGATGACATACATTATCCTGAGAAAAGTTGAAAAAAGCACGATATCTTGCCCTCCTCTGCTACATTTGTTATTTGTGTATATTAATATTTGACATAGCATTGAGTTTCAGGGTCCGCGTTTATTTTCCAGAGATGATATACTTAGATATGCCTAACAGGTGACAATGTATGAACACCGAGATTTGATATTGAATGATTCTACAAACATAAGAAATGACAGGGCAAGAAAGAGAAAAAGAAAACGTAGTCAAGAAATGTACTACTACACAATATTTACATACATAGGCTTATATGATTATGAGGACATTACACAAAAGTCACAATTTTCGATTTGATCATTATTCTACTCTTCCATCCATCTTCCACCCTTCCAAGACATAAACATGGCTAAAAAGATGAAACAGAAAATAGTTCACTACAGCAATCCTGCTTGAGAACTGAAAAAGAATGAATGTGATATAACAATGGTAAACTGCTTCATCTTTTTGTTACAGAAACGTCGAGATTCAATCAACCACGAGCACGTTAGCTAGCAGCACCAGCCAAGAGTTTGAAGAGGAGAAAACTCAACTGAAATATATCATGTATTATAACAGTCCATCATTCGAGGAGGACACAACAGGCAGAGGTTTTGAAGATTGTGAATACAGTGGTTGTATTGCTATCCACGATCCCACCAAAGCTGACCTGATAGTATTCGACGGAGTTGAAATGAAAGATGTGATCCCACCAAAGACAAAGCCTCCAGGACAAATGTAAGGTTATTGGCACCTACTGTATTTTCTTCTTTCGGCCATATAAACACAAAATGTCATTCTACAAATTCTACTGTAGAATATTTTTGCCATGGAAATTAGTTTTCCCAATTACTACTTTTGCCCGAACTTTTTACGGTTAAGAATAAAGAAAAAAAANGGGGGGGGGGGGGGGGGGGGGGGGGGGGGGGGGGAGAGAAAGAGTGGCAAATCCCAAAATTTTTCACAAATCTCTTTCAAAAATAGTCCCCTCGCCTTCTGATTTGATCTCCAGTTTTTTATTACGCTGGTTTTGATCGCATGCTAATACATCGACCGAACACACTTTATTTTTATATCTATGGGGCTCAAATTGTACCTGAAACTTTAATATTAGATGCCTAATCTAGATCACAGGTCTTTTTACATAATTCTACACCCTGACGTTGGCTGGCAGAGTCCCACAAAAGGGGGATTTTATTTAATTGTGGATAAATCGCATTGTACACAAACAGTGATTGAACCTATATGTAGGTGCCTGAGAATTGTAAAGCTAATTTTTGCACCTTCTTTCTTTGACCTCTCTCAATCAGTTCATCTTAGAAGTAGGCGGTGCCATTTCCGTTTATTGATACTTTCGATACAAAGGAATTTCCATTCAGTACCTGCACCATTACAATATAAAAGCTAATTTCCATCCTCCTCCGATTCACTTGCGTCTGTAGACAGAAGGTCAGCCGGCCTAATGCGCATGTGCGGAAACAGCAATCAGCTGTGTTGACATTGGAAACCGGGTCAGACATAAAACATTGAAAGAATAAGATAGACAGCGCGTAAATGTTGGATCAGCTGTGAATATAGTCTAAACCTCAGCAATTACCGACAAATGTGGGATTGTGAATCAGTTTGATTAACACAGTGACAGTGCAACAAGACTGCACACTTAGAAATCGAATTTCCTGATAATTTAGAGATGTAGACTAGACTAGTCTAGGCTGCCGGTAACCTACACTCACACACTCACACGGCCTCGCTCGAGATCATGTAAACACAGCTGATTGCTTTTTCCGCACATGCGCAATAGGCCGGCTGACCTACTGTCTGCAAACGCAAGTCTCCAATTCTTAGTACCAAAGAAGTTCTATTAGCCGCCTTTGCAGTGCAAGGCCTAACATCTCGCAAGGTATTGAAAATATGGCAAGGTGTCGAAAGCATCGGGTCGATTTTACTTTCGATACACTTCCAATCCACAGTCCTAAACTAGCTGTCTACCACGCTAGTGCAAAGCCAAAAGATATCAAAGGGTGTCCGAAGTATTAAACATATTAGACGTATCGAAAGCAGTGAAGTATCACAAGTACGGGTAATACTGAAGGAGAAGGAATATCAAAAGTATCCAAATACTTCCCTGGCACTATGTATCAGACTCTAGTTCTCAGGGTGGGAGAGCTGGCCTTGGTAATCTCGGATAAGGACGAAACACTAGGTGGCCCCGCGTGCACGTTACCCA
The DNA here is from genome assembly GCA_033807755.1 of Ellobium chinense. Lineage (NCBI taxonomy): Eukaryota > Metazoa > Mollusca > Gastropoda > Ellobiida > Ellobiidae > Ellobium > Ellobium chinense. Next base: position 3,534,127 of record JAWQUT010000019.1, on the reverse strand, counting down.
CTGTAAAAGTATTTGGCAGTTTTAAAATCGTAGAAGAGTAGGCCTAACGGCCACTGTCGGGCAAAATTCATAGCAAAATTCTACCCAGTAGTTTTGCAAAGCAAACTTTAATAAAAAAAACTTATCACACTTGTGTTATTTCTCCATTCGCGGATAATTACTTCCCTTTCTTCTCCACTAGATGGATGATGCGTACCAGAGAAGCACCTACGAGCAAGAGATTTCCCTATCTGCGGAGGGCAGATCTGTATGGTCAATTCAACTGGTCTTTCACCATATTTGACGATTCCACTTTTCAGCATCGATATGGGCGACTTGCTGAGAGGCGGCAGCTGCTTAAGAAAAATTACGGTAAGTGCCACATTATTGGAAGATCTGATTAAAGCTTCCAAACTGCGCTCATAGAGTTGCTATATGATGTATTATGTTCTTCTATACAATACTAAGTTTAACAAGTTTATTGGGAATAAGCCCAGACCACAGCCTGGCACATGGGCAAAATACAGTATGCAACAAGACAGCACATGGACATTTTAAGCACTGCAGCTACTAACATCACACATGTTCACAATGCATTGTTAAACACCGTGTTTGACTTGAGTTAGCCTAGGTACACAATTAAGGAAAAAATGAATCATAGTAAGCTTATGTATTAATTTATTATTCATACTAAACTCGAACAGAACTGTTTCTCGGTAAACTTGCCCATTTCTGTTTCAAAACAGTAACGTAGCAAAGAGTTGAAGAGCTTCAACCTCGATAATGGCGGCAAAGCAACAGCGTGACGTCAGAATTCTCTCCACCCTTAAATGACAGTATGAATGATAGAAAATGCAATGATTTAGGCAAATTCATAGCAGGGGCTGGAATAGCCATCCGTTACTCCAGTTCCTCTCTCCCTCCCCCCCCCCCCCCCCCCCNCCCCCCCCCCTCACGGAAAGACAAACCGTCAAAGTTGCTCCATCCACAATGATTTAAGTATGGTCGAAAACCATTGTTAATTTTCGACAGCTCCTTCAAGGCAAACTCCTTTCCTTCCCCTGCAAACTTTTTTTACAAATTATTTTCACACTTCTATTTATTTCTCCATATTGCATATAATTACTTCCCTTCCTTCTCTACACTAGATGAATAGAATAGAATTTTATTAGGCTCTCACATTTTAACAATATGCACTCTGACACTCGCACACATCCCTCTCCGCCCCACATCCCTCCTATCTTTCTACCTACCTTCCCAAGCACGGCACAGTGTAGTACAGTGGTCATCATAAAATAATATACATCAGGACCTAAAGGCACTAGATATATTAATATAACAATTTTCACCTGACCGATTAATCATAGTTACTTATTAAACCTCTCTCCCATCGCCCCTTCCTACTGTTTCTGTCCCATCCCAAACTCATCCGTTACTCCCTCATGCCCATTTACACTCATTCCTTCCTCCCTACATTATTTACTCCTGATCATTTCATCTCAAGGTAGATACATAAATACTTCAAAGTACATTGTAATTTCATACAATAAGCAGACAAAATAATACCTCATTGTCATTTCCTACCATACGTAGACTTTGATAGAATAATACCTCATACTCTTTTCATACTATACCCAGATAAAATATTACCTCCTAGTCATTTCATACCAATAGCAAATAGAATAATACCTCCTAGTCATTTTATACCATGACTAGATAAAGTAATACCTCCTAGTCCTTTCATATCATAAGCAGAACAAGACCTCATGGTCATTTCATACTATACGTAGGTACCGTACTACATACAATGGCCACATCCCCCATTCTGGATAACAATACACACACTATAACTCCACCAGGATAACTGTCAATACTCTCTAAACAGTTTTTGCATATTCCCTTAATACATTATAGTATAATATGGCTAGTTGATTTAAAACAGTACCTCTATGATCTCGAGACATATTAACAAATTTATGCATAATTGGTCTAAAGAGCAAATAGGATGGCAAGTATTTCCGTCTAAACCTTTCCAATCTTGGACACGTAACGAAATAGTGATATTCATCTTCAATCTCCTTACACTCATGACACACTCTATCCTTATACTCCAATTTAGACCTACCCCACCGTCCTCTTTCAGACATTAGACTATGCGATCCCAACCTAATTTTCGTAAGGGCTGTTCTGAACGATTTATTATTCACGACATCTAGGCATTTCTCATACTGAAAATCTTGTTTGATATATTTGTACAACCTATTATTACCATACTACTCTTCCATGCCCCCATTCCCGTTTTGTATGAACATGCACTGTAATATCTGTCTGAATTCACGTATGAATGCTTCTTTGTTTCCAACTCTTTGATTTATCCATGCATATTCAAATCCTGTTTTGAACAGTAGTTTCTTCAAAAGAGAAGCCCAACTTTCTATATTAAGGTTAAATTCACTTTGAATGTGAAATTCCCTATACACCTTTCTAGCAATACAATCAATTTGCCCCCCATCATCTATAAGTTTTAACCACTATTTTACAATCCTAATATTCTTCTCCATTGACAAAAGGAAAACTCCTAGCTCTCCGTAAACAAAATTGTTGGGAGTAGTTTTTCTTACACACAAAACCGACTAAGAATTGTAAATAAAATTTTCTAGCATTTCAGCTTTACAGAAACCCCATACTTCGCATGAGTAATTTAATATAGGCATCACTAAGGAGTTAAATAACCGTATGTGTATGTCAGGGGTGATCTCCGGATTTTTACTTAAAAATATGTTTTGAGTCCAAATAAAGCTCTTCTACCCTGTTTCACTAATTTCTGAATTCCATGTGAGAAGGAACCTGTACCAGACAAGGACCTTCCCAAATGCTTAAAGTAGTTCGTCACCTTTACTTCTTGTCCTTTAAAATGCCATGTCATCTGCAAACATTAAAAACTTTATTATTAAACTTTGTAATTTAACCCCTTCCATCAGTCCCAAGCCTTCTCTTTCTAAATCATTCACAAATAGGGAAAAAAGAAGAGGTGACGTACTTTCCCCTTGTAAGACTCCTGACGTCATCCTGAAGCACTCTGAGGACTCATCTACATTCCCTTGACCCCCCCCCCCNTGACCCCCCTGGACCGACCCGCTCACCCTGCCCACCCTACTGACCCTCAATTTCACCTTCTCATACATATCTTTCAACAACCTTATAATTTTTGAACTCACCCCTTCCTTGGCCACTTTGTACCACAATGCACTACGTGCCACCAAATCGTAGGCCAATTTGTAATCTAGGAAAGCACAATACAATGTTTTTTTTCTCCATTAATATAATCTCTATTAACCCGTGTAATACATAAAGACAGTCTGTTGTACCCCTGCCCCTTCTAAACCCATGCTGAGCCTCACTATAGATTTTCCTAGACTCCGCCCACCCATTTATAATAGTTGTAAACAGTTTTCCAAGACAACTAGTTAATGTTATCCCCCCGTAATTCTCCGGATTGTCTTTATCGCCACTTTTAAGTATGGGGATAACAGTTCTCACCGCCCATATAGTCGGATAATATTCTAAATCAATTATACGATTAAAATGCGCACATAAATAAAATCTTTAACTGACGCCTGGCGCTTTACCTTTTTTTAACGATTTTATTGCTCCCTCAACTTCTGCTACATTTATTTCCTTTTTCATACTATACTTTCATTATTAAACGTACATTCACCGGACTCCCATAACCCAATTTCTCGTTTTGCTTCCTCCTCAATGTCCACATTATTACTTGAAAGGTTTTTAAAATGCTCTAAAAAGTTACAGTCGCCCCTATCTTGTCTTTTCTTGGATTTAACTTTGTTCCAAAACAATTTACTGTTTTTCTTGCTCAGTTCAACTAGTTCCCTCGCCTTTCTCACGTTCATCTCTTTCCACTTTGACTTACGCCTGCATGTTTTTCTATATTTGAACCGCCTTGAACACATTCTTATCCTGTCCTCATCTGTCCTACTTTCTCTATACTTAGCCTCAGCCTGAATAAACTCGATCTTGTTCTCCCTGCACTCACTATCGTACCAAACACCGCTCTCACTCCGACCCCCATACGTCCTGTGATTGACCTGCTTCATATTATTATGCCCCCTCCCCGCCTGATCTATTATACTATAAAAAGAAGATAAACAAGACTCAATTATGATCGAGTCTCCCCCTTCAACTAACTGTTTTTGTAGGTCATCTAACTGTTCGACTATCTCTTTCGCAGTCATCCTTTCCTCATACTCATTCCTTTTATTTTCGTTCCATCTTACTTTCAAGGCTGAATTTAAAACATCACATTCGCTATCATTAGTTTCCACCTTATTGCAGTCAATACCAAAGGACACTTGCTTATGATCGGAAAAAAAAATTACTCCCATGTACAGCAAAATTTGTAATTAGATTTATAATCGAGTTACAACATATTACATAATCGATTACACTTTCTCCCCGATGCCCACAAAATGTCTTTTCCCCCACCCCTTTGTCCTCTCCTGTGCGACCATTCAGAATAATCAATCCTTCCATACTACATAACTGTAACAATCTATGACCATACTCATTTATAACTTTATCTGTATTCGAACGTACTAAAGCAATATCATTTCTAAGTAAATCACTTGCCATAAAAATCAAACTCGTTATTTGGCTCAAACTGATGTACAGCATGTTCACAATCAATATCATCAACAATCACACACTCTTCTCTCTCATTAGTCCTAGCATTCATATCACCAGTAATTATAACATCTCCTCTTTCTTTCACTTCAACTAACTTATTCAACAAATGATCATAGCAATCTAGGTCAGTATCTACTTCTTTACGTGAGGAATCTGCAGGTCTCATGTACACAAATATCATATATAAATCTGTTTTTAAATGGAAAAAAGCCCGTTTACAAAACTTGATACATAAGCCATCTTCGAACTCCCATGGCTGTATAGTTATTCCACCCCAAACCGAATTTCTTATAAAACATACCATTCCCCCTGAATCACGCTTAGCCCTCAATCTTCTCTTCCTATGCTTAGCTATGATCTCATACCCTGTCAACTCCAAACTACTGCATTCATTCGTCCACGTTTCACACAACAAGATCACATCATGCTCCCTAAGACTCTCACACAGATCCGCTCTCTCCAACTTGCTCTCTAGATCACCATGTACATTAAGCAACACAAAAGACAAACTATTAACAAGAAAATCATTGGAACTATAACTGTCATTATTAAGACAGCTTCCTGGTAGCCTGTCCTATCTGCTGCTACTAGAGCCTGTGACGTCGATGGACTTGACTATCTTGCCTTCCACGACCAGCTTTGCAGGATAAACGATTCCAGCCCTTTTCCCATTTTTCTTCAGTTCCTCGAGTTTGGGCATTAACTTCTCCCTTGCCAGGCGAATCTCCAACGGGAAGTCTTCCCCCACCCCAAAAGGGACACGTAACTGGAATCTAGCTGCCCTTGCTCGTCCCCAATCTCTATAGTCTACAAACGAGGCTATGACAGGTCTCGGGCGATCCTTCCTGCTGCCGATATTATTACCCTCCTTCTTCCTTCCAAGACGATGAACACGTTGGATGGGCACAGTGTCTTGGATTTTCAGTTCATCTTTGATGAACGATTTCAGCACTTCATCAGCGTCCTCGCCCACTCTCTCAGGGATGTTGAAAAATATCAAATTATTTCGCCTGAACCTGGCTTCCTGGTCAATGGCCCGCTGTTCCAATGCCTCAACTCTGTCCACTACACCTTTCATCTGCCCTATTACCTGCCCTACCTCCTCCGAAGTCATGGCCAACTTGTCTGCCTGACTGTCAGTCTTCTTGCTTACCCCCTCTAATCTCTGGTCCTGCCTATCAAGCCTTTCTACAATGTCTTTTTCAAGACATCACATAATGTCAGCAACAGTTTTGCCAATGGCACCCACATCAGCTGTCAAAGACCTGACTGCGCTCATCATCTCCTTAATTTGATGCTTCATTTCATCTAGCTGAGCAGATACATTCGTTGAAGCACCAGCACTTTCTTCTTCACTTCCTTCTCTTTTTCTCTTCTTGTCCTGACTCTCCTTCGCTACCTCCACGTTACCCACTTGCTTCTCAAAAACCTCATTCCTCTTCCCAGCACACAGTGACGTGTCCCTACTGCCAGCTGATTTCTCCATCATAATTAAAGGTACTTCCCTCACTACACAGTTTTGTTTACAGTTCACAGTGGAACTTCCTGCACACCAAACAAGGTCAAATAGTCACAACCAGGTCACCATTTCATTCACGTATAAGTTCAAAAGTTCACAAGTTCACGTCTACAGCTCATTAACACTCGACTCAGCACGGACTAGGCACGAGACTAATCACGACAACTCGCGATAAATTTTTCCTTTTGAAAATTTACTGAAATCAAATTCCTTCAAAAGCCTCAAAATTTTCAATTATTTCAATACTGTACTATTTAACCTACAAAATATACCACTACACTCTTCGTGGAAAGATCTACAAGTCAGTATATAATAATCGTAGGTCGGGAAGCTTGTACCACAGAAAATCCAAGAAATAGACGCTACGAGGTAACGTGCTGCAGTGTCAAAGCACAACAAAACAAAACAATGGATGATGCGTAGGAGGGAAGCACGGCGGATAGGTATTACAAAAAAATAAATAAGAAACTCTCTTACTCGGAGAGCGAGGCAACAGAAGATCTTCAGAAGAAGATACTCCCGTCTAACAAATGTTTCGGCCTTTTAACTTCCTGGCACTCCAAAGGGGGCTGGGCCACACCAAGTGCCCTTTTGCTGATTTGGATTTTCCCCGCCACGGGAGGGATCTGAACTCGCAACCTTCAGTTTCTCAATACCTCGCTTCATATCGTCTCTGCCACCATGAAGCCATAATGCCAATGCCTTCTTTTTCTTGTTTAGACGAAATTTATCGACGGAAGAAGTACGATGCAGCCTGGTTTGTTAGTCACTGTCACACATCTGCTCAAAGGGAGAATTACGTCAAACGTATGCTGCCCTACATTACAGTCCACATCTATGGAAACTGCGGAAACCGAGAGTGCGGTGTGAAAGGCCATCAGCATGAGGATTATAACGCACAGTGTTTTGAACTTCTCTCAAAAGATTACAAGTAAGTGAAAGGGTTTTGGCCAGTTGAATACTTTCACGAACATCTTTGTTCTACTTTCTCTGGTTGTTGATTCCATGACATGGGATAAATGTGTAAAGAAGTCGTCTTTGTTAATGTGTAGGGTCATAATTCAAAAATTAGGTTATTTCGATATTTCATACCATTTCTGTTCATAATCTTAGACATATCGGAATCATTATAATAGTTCAAAGCCTTATGAAGTTTACGAGAAATAATTAGACCTCATCATGTTAACAAAACAGTTGTATATCATTCCGTTTTGGTTTTTTTTTCAGCAGACTTCAAAATAATTTGGCTTGGGCAACTGCATACGTGAGCACGAAGGCACTTTTCCGAATCAGTCAATCAGGACATAGTAATTCCGTACTTGCCATAGGCACCAATTGAGACAGGAAAGCGTGAATGACCCTGCAATGCTGATAATAAGTCAAAATGAAATTGAAAATCCGACTTTATTTACCCCATAGAGAAATTATATTACAATTTCATAGATCGTTATATACATCTCATTCGTAATACAAACACATATAACAACATACATGTAAATACATAATATTACTAATGAAACACATAACAAAGTCATTGCTGGTCGCCAGCGGTGCAGCGCCCTGGTCCCCTCAGCTCTAAAGCAACGTACTCATTTATATCTGAGTCGAGTGAGGAAATAGAAGTGAAGTGCCTTCCTAAGGACACTACAACGTAAACCCCCCAGCTCGCGAGTCAAACACATAAACCTTAGACTTGAAAGTCTTCAGTTTCTGAATACGACTCACAAACCGCACGGCCAATTTGCCTCCCTTTGAAGTTGTGAACCAATCGTGTGATTGGAAAACAGAGGTACGAAGTCAATAAAAAGTGACTGCCGCTCGTCCATTTTAGCCATGAGGCGGCCTTGGCTGGCCTACTTCAGCCGCATGGAAAGCCCTTTTTATCCCTTTTCGGAAAGATCAATTACATGCAATCTGTATGCCTCCACAATGAATAATATACGGTGCAGTCTAATCAATTGGAGTTTATATGTGTGTAGACTAGTATATTTTGAGTGTATTCAGTCTGCAGCAATGTGTAATGGAACTTTATTGCTTGCGAGTTTTGGTTGAGAAAACAAAATTGCACCCACAAATTCTTAGAGACTATTTCTATCATAATTTCTTTAGTTTCGCGTGTCCAAGGTAACGACAAATTACTGACATACCGTTAAATTAAAAGAATAGCCAGGTTATTTTGAAGAAGAGCACTTACAAACCGGGCTACATTTGTTTGGTTCTTGCAATTTGACAAAATGGCAAGCTACACCGCTTCCTTACCAAAGGAAGTATCAATCTCTAGACTAGTCAAGATGGCTGCGACTAATGCGAAAGCGACAGGAAACAATGTACTGACTTGCGAACGGTGTTTGCTACATTTATACTTTGCCTCTTTCATTAAACCTAATGACTATTGTTGCTTCTTGCCGCATCCTTCTCCATCACAAAGCCGTCGTTAGGATATTCCACTAACACATCTGAAACCATAGATGGTTTGCTTCTTTGTTGTCGAGCTTTTTGTCAGCCGGTTTTGTACAAAAATACGACACATTTCTAATGAACCTCTGGTAAACGTTTGCCCTTCCTCACTGTGACTGCGCGCACTAACCAAAAGCGTATCCTATTGATAAGAACTGCCCACAGAATATAAGGAAGGAAGGCTTTCCACTTTGTCAACTTGCAATGACCAAACAAACATAGCCCTGGTGTAGCTGGCTGGCTGTCATATTCTTCGGCTTCTCTAACACTTCTCCAGATTCTACTTGTCGTTCGAGAACTCCCTATGTCGAGATTACGTCACAGAAAAGTTCTTCAACATGTTTGATGATGTTGACGTCATTCCTGTAGTGAGAGGTGGCGCTGACTACCACAGACTTTTCCCCTCAGGAACTTTCATCAATACTGCAGATTTCTCCTCTCCGGAAGAGCTCGGCAGGTACCTGGCACTATTGTCACGTGACAAGAAGAGATATGTGACCATGCTCGAAAGAAAGAATAGGTAGGTCTTCGGGTGTAATTGTACAGAAAGACAATAACGGAAAAGGATTGGGGAAAAAAATGGGGGACGCGAATCTGTTGTCTGCAGTTCACTTGTGACAGAGACGGTAAAGATAGAAACTGTGACGTTATTCACATTTCTTTACGTTGTAGTACGATCGTAATGTGAAACGGACACATTGTCCGTATGACAATGGTTCTGGTGCCTCATAATTTGACAGGCGCTTTCAGATTTTTTGTTGTAACATAACAAATGTATCATTTAGGAAAAGATATTTCCAACATATAAACGTTAGCCACCTGTTTCTGAGCCTGCAATTTTTATGCCAGTTTCTCCTTAAATCTTAAAGTTTTCGGACATGGACTTAAGTATACTTTTGTTGGGGCCACCCTGTATACATAATTCCATGCCCAATTTATTGAGCGGACTTCTGTGTCTATCGTAGCTCGATGTCGGAGTTATCTGTCAAACAAATATCATGTGCGTTTTTTGTATGTGTTTCTGTAACAGTGTTTTTCATGTGTGTACCGTTTTAGAAAGTTAGATCACAATGATTGTGAATTTTGATTTACGGCATAGAAGAAATTTCTCGAACGCAAAATGGTATTATGTTAACATAAGTTAAATTCATTAGGTTTTCGAAAATCCTAAGCCTCCGGCAAAGTATGGCCTCTCCCAGAGATATATTATATATAAATCCACAGAGCTACACGATCATATTCTTAGCATAATTACAACTCGACTACTTCCGGTCTTGTTTTTTTTATATTTCTTAAGGCGGCCATTTTTATGAGAGAGTAGAGAGTTTATCCAAAAAGTATGACGTCACTGGATCAAAAGTTATATTTAGAGGCGACGGAAATAAACTCACCAGCACATACGGTAGGAGAAGCGCAATTATTGAATTACCTTTTGCGCTGTAGTCACATGAGCTCGGCAGTCTTTCACGAGATTGCTAAAGCAAGAATAAATAAATGTGAATATTTTTAATTCCTAACGTACAGTAAACTTCGCCTTCCATATCAAGATCCATGAGCCGTAGAAGTCTCGTTCGGTGACATTTGTGGATATTGTACCCAAAACGTGCGAGACCTTGAAAAAAGAGTGGGTCCAAAATCAAATGCGTTTCAAAACTGAATAGACAATTGCGCCTCCATGGAAAGTTTATATCTGAAGTGTTCACGACATTTTTTCAGGTATATGCCAGCCGATCAGCTCAGAGTTAAATGTGACTTCTGTAAAGCTCTACATCTGAAGCGGCCTGTCAGTGTCTACCCAGGGGACATTATGGACTGGTTTAACAGGTCGGAGAACTGCTGGAGCCCAAAGGATCTTTAGCATTGTGCAGGGGCGGCTCGTGCCTCCGACAAATGGGTGGGCAAACTACACGAAAAATGTGTCAGGAGGGGCACCCCGCTCCACCCATGTCTGGCTGGCTGGCTGTCTGTGTGTCTGTCTGTCTTTCTGTCTCTTTGTCTCTCTCTCTCTCTCTCATCTCCGGCCTAGCTAATGTTCGCACGCATTATTCATGCTCGTGCCGAAATTTAACGTAATCGACTGTTTAGTGCAATATAATCACTGGAAAACTTTCTAAAAACTGAATTCTGTGTTTACCGATAGTATACTGTGTTTTCTGGACTTCATAATTTTGTGATTGGAATATGTTTAGTGAAATTATCGTGATTTTCTGTCTATCGAAATTTGGACTTGCCCGCCATTGCATCAGTGACCCATTTCCTGTTTCGATCACGTGGTTTGTTTCTTATTACGATTTGTTCTTACTGACAATGTATCAAACATTTCAAATTTCATAAGCAGAAAATGCGCATTTGTAGTATCGTAAGCAAAGTTCTGTGAAGATCACTCCATCCATTTCTACATCATATATAATAGAGCAACGGAATTACAAATGAAATGAACACAAAGCTCTCAAAAGAAAACTTAGGAAAGTCGCCCCTTCCCCAGACTTAATGACGGGGACAAATGTCTTGTTCTAACGCTAAGTGCTTTGGATTTCGAACTACTCTACACGAACTGTAGATCTTTTTATGAAGACCGGCAACAAATAATAGAGTGCCTAGAGATGATTTACAGTCACGTCACCAATCCTCTCCCATTTACAATACATTCTCAACAAGAAATCATTAATACCTATCTCCTCAACCTACCTACTCTGAAATACTTCAAGCTGGAACCAGATGGACGGGATACTCCCAAGAAACGCTTGTTTAATCCAACAATGTCATCTGCCAGGTTACAGGACTCCTGGTTATCTTCCTAGACTTTTACATTTCTATTTTAAAATTATTATCATGTTGCAGCAATTCCTATCATAACTACTGGTATTTAATTTAAAGTGTAAATTACATTATACATAATTCTCAAGATATATGTTGACACGAATGTCAATGTTACTTTTCAATGATGTGTATAATATTTAAAAACATACTTTTGTTATTATAGACATTAGTACAGAGTGGCCTCGCAGCACTCTTGTCTACTCATCACGCTTATTACTTTGATCTTGATGTTAGTCCATACGATCACACAACCAATTCTCTTACGAACAAATCTGTGTGGCCTGTACACAGTGGGCTGCGACTAGGCTCGCTAAACAAACTCACAGACACCGCCGCCGTGTTAGACAATAATGGTAAGCCATTTCATGTGTTTGGTCTGAGTGAAACTCGATGTTCACCTGTTATCACAGACATTCAGCTCTGTTATAACAATTATTCCCTTGTCCGAGCAGATCCTATATGTACCAGCCAAATAACCAAGACGGGTCTGGCCATGTATATTCATAAAGATATCAGTTTCCGCAGACGGTTTGATTTAGAACACAAAGATGTAGAATGCATTAATTGGATAAAATTTACACATCATTGTACCACCCTCTTAATTCGTCAGATATATCGCCATCCAAAATTCAACAGTTCATGGTTTGATTCATTCTCTGAGATGATGGATAATGTTTGGCTAGAAAATTGTAATGTTGTATTAATGGGCGATCTAAATATCAATCTGCTGGGTAAACAACACATGTGGGAGCAGATTATCCACTCCTTCCGTCTGACTCAAATTTTTACCGTCCCAACAAGAATTACTTCCACATCCAGCACACTGATCGAACATACCAATAATACTGATTTCATTACAGAGGTCTGCGTTCCTCCATGTGGTGTTAGTGACCATTATCCTGTGACATGCTCAAATGATTCCAAAAATCAGAATGTACCTAAACATAAACACAATTTCTTATCGATGTTTCAAAAACTTCAACGAGAAAGACTTCATTACCGATATAATGAATGAGCCCTTCTATAACGTTTACAACTACTCTGATCCCTCAACTGCTCTAAATGTGTGGATTGATATTTACCTATATTACTGATCGTCATCTGCCCCTAAAGAAGAAAAGAGTTAAACACCCCATTAAACCGCCATGGCTAACTGAAGAAATATTGGCTGAAATGAGACTCCGAGATTTTCTCAAGTCCGACAAACAATTTTCACAATACAGAAAACAACGTAATAAAGTTCAATATCTCATCAGGTATTCTAAAAAAATATCCAACATTAGTGACCTAATTGCCAAGTCTGATCCAGCTTCAGTTTGGAAGGCAATAAAACTGTTGAAGAACCAAAGACCAAAAGAATCATCTCACTCATTTAGTCCTGATGATTTCAATGTTCATTTTACCTCCATCATATCCAATCCGATAAACAACAATAATAGTGCTAGGATGTCAACATCATTTACTAAACTGGAAACTTTCGTCGAGGCCAAGTCCTAAGGTAGGACTTTTGATATTCCATTCATGACCGTAACAGACGTTTATCAACAATTACTTAGTTTAAAAAGATGTGGTACTCCAGGTCTAGATGGAATACATAGCCGTTTACTGAAACTTGCCGCTCCCACAATAACAGATTCTCTGACATATATTTATAATCAATGCTTTATAACCCTCAGCTTTACAATCAGCAAAAGTCATACCACTGCACAAAAAGGGTACTACTGATGATCTTAACAATTTCCGTCCGATATCCATCTTATCCACCCTATCAAAACCACTCGAAAGACATGTTCATACCCATCTCATATCTCGCTATCTACTCCATTGTTTATATGAATCAATCAGACTTTAGACAACAGCACTCATGCCAGACAACCTTAACCAAAATGGCTGAAGCATAAGTGAGTTCCTGCAACGACAGTAGTCTCACAGGTGCCGTATTCGTGGATTTCTCCAAAGAAGTCGATACGATTGATCACTCCACCTTGATAAATAAACTTAAAATATGACATATTCTTCCAAAATCCATGCAATTCTTTGAATCCTACCTCTCAAACTGAAGTTTTTGTGTTGCTATTAGATCGAATATTTCTAGTCAACTACCGGTCACATTTATGGGGTACATCAAGGTTCAATACTAGGACCTCTACTTTTTAATCTATTTATTAATGATTTGTCTCTTTATATTACGAACTTTCAGTATGATCTTTTTGCGAATGATACCACATCGCACATATCTGGTAACAATATAACAGCGATTGAAAATAATCTTAACGATGCCCTCCTCCAATTTGCAGATCACGTAGTGTCTTTATGTAACCGGGTGGAGAGGTCTTATAGTAGTATGGTATTCTTTCTCTTATATTTAAGGGGGAGGAAGGTGAGCTTAGTCTGATAATTTTTCAGATGTTGCATATTATTTTAAGGAAGTGTCACCAGGAATTTTACCAAATTACTGTGAATGGTCAATTTTGAGAAGAAGGGCCGAAAAAACCTACTCTATAAATTTTTGTCCCTGCCGGGGATCGAACCAGGGTCTCTCAGCTTGCAAGACAGAGCGTGTTACCACTACACCACGGGGACGCTAACTTCACAGCAATTTAATTCTTAAATACCTACTGCCTGAATCGGTCCCTAACTTCCACGTGCGAACCTAGTGTTCACCCATGACCCAAACACACTTACCGACTGCTCACACTCCCCCCTGCTTATCCATGTCATGTCCTCATGACAACTTACAGCTCTCGATGAGTATGAGGTCATTCTTAGATGATATCTCTACTCCATCTGCATACTGTCCACAATGAACCTGAGGCCATTCTTATATGGTTATCTCAGTTCTTAGAATAC
>JAWQUT010000019.1:3490815-3515815 GCA_033807755.1 Ellobium chinense | reverse complement strand
GCACGGACGCAGGGGCAGACACGCACTGGCACGGAATTATAGACTGGAACGGACGGATAGACAGGCGCGCACGGACGCACGCACAGACACATAGACACACGTAGACATAGGCACGCATAGACATGCAATGACACAGACGCACGAACGCACAGACAGACGCAGACGCACATCCACAGACAGACGCGCAGACAGACGCACACGTACAGATACACATGCACAGATACACATGCACAGATACACACGCACAAACACATACGCACAGGCACAGATGCACGCACAGACAGACGCACACGCATACAAGCGCACGCACAGACAGACACACACGCACACACACAAGCACAGGCGAACACATATACACACATACACGCACAGGCACACACACATATGCACAGACAGACACATGGACGCAGGACAGACAGGCACAGAGACAGACAGACATAGAAAGACAGACACAGAGACTGACAGACACAGTCCGACTGACAGAGACACAGAGAGAGACACAGAAAGAGACACAGAGATAGAGACACAAAGACAGAGAGAGAGGGAAAGAAAAAAAGAAAGACAGAAAGAGAAAAAGACAGACAGAGAGAGAGGGGAATAGAGAGAGAGACGGAGAAAATGTGGACGGAGAGAAAGAGACAAAAGAGGGACACAGGGGGACACGGAGAGATGGGAGACAGAGAAAGGGGAGACAGAGAGAGAGGAGACAGAGAGAGAGGGGGGGACAGAGAGAGACAGAGTGGTGGGGGGGCAGAAAGAGAGAGGGGGACTGACACACAGAGAGAGAGAGACAGACAGACAGACAGACCTAGAGAGAGAGGGGATAGACAAGAGATAGAGAGAGGTGGAAAAGAGAGAGCGGGGGGAGAGACAGAGAGGGGGACAGACGAGAGACTGAGAGAGAAAGAGGTGGGAGATAGACAGACAGACAGAGAGAGAGGGAAAGGTGGGGGACACAGAGAGAGAGAGAGGGGGGGACAGACACAGAGACAGAGAGACGGATACAGATAGAGACACAGACAGACAGACAGACAGACACAGACAGACAGAGAGAGAGAGGGATAGAGGGCGGACAGACAGAGTGACGGATAGAGAGGGAGGGGGACAGAGAGAAGGGGACAGAGACAAGGGGGGCAGAGACAAGGGGGGCAGAGACAAGGGGGCAGAGACAAGGGGAATAGAAGGGGAGCAGAGAGAGGGGGGGGCAGAGATAGAGGGACGGACAAACGGACTGTTAGTACTTTGTGTGTTCGAGTTCAGACAAAGCAAGCATTCACCTCTAGAATGATAAAAGATTATGCATTATCCAGTACTCTGTGTGGTCCTGCCTTGGATGGCTCACACGGATTTATGGTTGAAAGCTCTAGACGTCGGTAACAGACATAACGTGCACTTCTTAAGCATGTGCTTTACAAGCAAAAAACAACTCAGGAAAGGGAAACTTTTTAGAGGTATTCACATGGTTTTGATTTTTGCTCCTATTTCGACTGCCAAATTGTGGAACGCTTTGGTGTGCATTTCTTGTGCACCTCCCATTAGTTTTGAGATGGCAGATGGCACACCAAAGTGCAAAACAGTGTATTGGTTATAAATCGTTACAGTCGAAATATGAGCAAAGAAACCAAACCGTATGGTCTTCCCTTTACAGATAACCCTTCAGCGCCAAAACACTGAAATCTTAGCAAAAGGATCAAGACGCGTTTAATAAGCACAATGACCGATTTTCACCAAACACTGGGCGACAACAAAGTTTTCTCTTGAAACAGCCTACTAAGGTTAGCAGGAAACTGAAACAAAAAAACTGTGTCTGCCTGCCTGCCTGCCTGCCTGCCTGCCTGCCTGCCTGCCTGCCTGCCTGCAGTTTTCAGGATGTAACAGTTGAAAGACAACACTGATGTTTTTTTCCTTCCATTCTTTCTCCGTTTGCTTGGATTTGGGTCATCTTTACAACAGATAAATATAAGTCATGTGGGTAAACACGTATGCCAGACTGCCAGACGCCGTGCATCACTTTTATCATGACCTCTCGGGGGGGAGTGGCCAGTGACCTATGCTGTTATGCATGCCTATGTCAAAGTGAGCCATGTCTGTAAACACAGAACCAGACTATACTTCTATGAGAGCTCTTGAGCCACACGATGTTCAGTAGATCTACACCTACACTAATGACATGTCCTCACCAAACGGTGTTTCGTTCTGTTACCACGAGCGCATCTGTGACCGTATGCACAAACCTTGCGTTAATTTGCGCATTGCGTTAACTACGGTAAACGCTACTAGATTTGTGTTGGTTTTTTGGGTTTTTTTGGGNGAGGGGGGGGGATTCTCATGGTTACCGCAATGCGTTATTTAACACGAGAATTATGTTTATGCTCATTAGTGTGTACAGTTAAAAAGGAATAAAGAGGGGGTTTGACAAAATCAAGTTTTCTTATTCCATTGTCTTGTTGGACTTGTCTTGCCCATATCCTTATTTGTGCCAAAGGCAGGTAGACGTATCTGCATCCGAAATAGTAGTTTTCAAAGCGTCAAACCCACGTGAGTGAGTGTTTACAACCACACAGTCGATGGCAGAGCGACGCATCTATATTTCCCAAGGCAGAGCGACTTACTGAACACCTTTTATCTGTTTTGATGTGTTTTCCCTCCAAAAGGTAACGGTATGATCTGTTGAACCTTGCATTAAAAACAGGTAATACTTAGAACTAACACTATACATAGTCATGATTCGAAGCATTCATAACTTTAGACAGGCTAAGCATCTGAAGTTTTTTGCATTTCCTCAAAATCATGAAATGCACAGATACGTCTCTCTGTCTTGGGACTGCAGTGTAATAGTTCTCCTGCATGTTATGACTCCAATTTGTTTTGGTCCACATGAACGCATTGTAAGTCTTGTGTGAAGCAGAAATGCATATCAACAGACAATCTGATTTCTAGATATTTAAATACGATGTATTCAACACTTCTCAAGGTTTCTACAAAGACAAACGACCATTAGGCAGTCCGGTTGAACTGGGCAGTTACGTCATTTTGACTTGGAGGGGGGGGGGCAGTATGGGTGCCGTGGGTTTTAGACTCCTAATTGGATTAAATATGGGCTTTATCATAATTATTGTAGAAAATCTTTTCTATGTACAAATAATGCAGACTGGGTCTTATATTTGTGAATCTGATCTAGCGCAAATAATTATTTGGTAGATCTATTCTCTCCTGATTTAGTAAAACTAAATCTGAGGTTTGGGGCATTCACTTCTGAGTAGGTCCACGTGTCAACTGTGTGCAGAGTACTTCTCGCTACAACCANACGTATCTGACAAAATCGAGTTTTCTTATTTCATTGTCTTGTTGGACTTGTCTTGCCCGTATCCTTATTTGTGTCAAAGGCAGATAGACGTATCTGCATCCGAAATAGTAGTTTTCAAAGCGTCAAACCCACGTAAGTGAGTGTTTACAACCACACAGTCGATGGCAGAGCGACGCATCTATATTTCCCAAGGCAGAGCGACGTACTGAACACCTTTTATCTGTTTTGATGTGTTTTCCCGCCAAAAGTTAACGGTATGATCTGTTGAACCTTGCATTAAAAAACAGGTAATACTTAGAACTAACACTATACAAAGTCATGATTAGAAGCATTCATAACTTTAGACTGGCTAAGCATCTGAAGTTTTTTGCATTTTCCTCAAAATCATGAAATGCACAGATACGTCGCTCTGTCTTGGGACTGCAGTGTAATAGTTCTCCTGCATTTTATGACTCCAATTTGTTTTGGTCCACATGAACGCATTGTAAGTCTTGTGTGAAGCAGAAATGCATATCAACAGACAATCTGATTTCTAGATATTTAAATACGATGTATTCAACACTTCTCAAGGTTTCTACAAAGACAAACGACCATTAGGCAGTCCGGTTGAACTGGGCAGTTACGTCATTTTGACTTGGAGGGGGGGGGGCAGTATGGGTGCCGTGGGTTTTAGACTCCTAATTGGATTAAATATGGGCTTTATCATAATTATTGTAGAAAATCTTTTCTATGTACAAATAATGCAGACTGGGTCTTATATTTGTGAATCTGATCTAGCGCAAATAATTATTTGGTAGATCTATTCTCTCCTGATTTAGTAAAACTAAATCTGAGGTTTGGGGCATTCACTTCTGAGTAGGTCCACGTGTCAACTGTGTGCAGAGTACTTCTCGCTACAACCATTTGGATGTATCGGTAATCGTAATACAAAAGAAAGACGTATATTTAATAAAGCTATTTGGAAATGATTGTAGAACTTATTGTGGGATTGTGGATGACTTTCTAAAGAAAATAACTTATTGGCTCAAAGAAGCAAATCAACTTAGGCTTTCGGAACCTTTATGGACTGAACTGAGTCTGAGATTCACGGTGAGTATGAGGTCGATAGTCTAGCAACACTTGATCAATGAAGAAACGGAACAAACTTCCTCTTTCCGGACATACCGTCAGACATGATATCCAGCAGTTATTAAACTTTAAAAATATTATTTAAAAATCGTTGTCCAGGAATGCCGATTGTCCGATAGTGCTGCAGGCGCTCTAGAATACTCTAGATCTATTAAACTAAATTTACAAGGACATTTTGGGAGGTGAGACAACATTCCTTTTCGCTTCGGGCAATAGTTAGTTCAATCCAGTCTGATGGGCAGCCGCTACAAAAATACATAGAGCAGAAACTGTTTGGTCTTGTGAAAAAAGGAAGAGATTATTATAGATATACCTATTTGATACTCTTTAGACTTCAAGAAGAGTTATAAACGATGAGATGTTTTGCTGTTAGAACTTCACATCTTATGACACTGTGAAATTCTTGCTTTCTCACATCTTCTGGTTCTGTGAAATCTATGCTGTTCCACGTCTTATCGAAATGAGACCTCCTAAACCTATCAAGTGAACTTCACCGTTGTATTTTTATAGTAAAAACTGACTGAGCTTATTATAGGGTGTGGCGGCGTCCGTTGCAAATGTAGATAACACTTACTTTGAGCGATTCGGAGATTTCCAAATGTTAATGATGGATTTAAATTAGTTTTGAAATGAGTTTTGTGATTACCTGGTTACTTCATTGAGCAAAATGCTTCTTTGCCAACTAGACTTTCCGACACTTGCTCGACCGTCCTCTGGGCAGTATTCCGAGAAATAGCTTTAATGGCTGGAGCATAACTCGTCGTTTGGTTGTAAGTCCTCCTCATCAATCCTACAAGGAAATTTCTCTTCCCATCTCCCTCCTCACCCCTTTCCAACTCCTCCTCAACACACACCCAATCCTCTATTCCATTTCCTTCAATCTTTGGATGCACATACTGCTTTCATAGTCATTATGCAAATAAAGCTAGGCGTAGTTTATTTTATTTCTTTTGTTACGTTATGTGTTTCATGAGCTTATTAGCCCCTACGTAGGAATAAATCATTATCTAGGATATAGGACCGATGGGGATATCCAAAATGACACGGTAATGCCATATCCTGGACGTTCAGTAGTCTACGGTCTCGTAGCTAAAGCTTTTGAACAGATGGCTTACTAAAAGTACGGGCCGTTCCATACCACCTGAAACTCGTCTGCCTCTCTCTGTGCATTGTTTATAATGGTGGGTCAGAAAGCTGCTGGTTTTTATAGTGGAAGTCTCAGGTTTCCCTCACGTGACTCATGTGATTTCTTCCAGAGATATTATTCCGACCTACTATCTTAGAAGCACGAGGAGCAAATCCCGTGGTCAGTTTCGAGCTGGTCTAGTCCGGATTTTTAGATACAAACCTCGACCTGACTGGTATATATATATTATATGTATATTTATTAATACGCCGAATTTCAGTATTTACTCAACTGACAATCCGTCAACTTATTTTGATTTTGTGCAAAACATATGCAGTGAGTTTGTGTTTGCGAGTAGAAGTCCAAAAGCTCGGGAAAAGTTTTCCAGAAAAGCTCTTTCTAGTGTAAGTTGACAATGTAACAATACTTTTGTAGAGGTAAGTAAGAAAAAGGTTGAAAACGTAAAATTACCGACAGACTAAACGCTTTGCTAACAAGTAAGGATTTCTTCTTGATGTCATGCTTATTGTAACAAATTTTATTAAGGTTTTATTCATGGCGTGTGCGATCATATTTTTTTTTTAAATTTTTTATTTGTCTTAGGATACACAATGAACCATTCGCGCGTTTATTCCACTGTCCGTTCTGTGCCAAATATTTACAGTTTATCAATCAGAGACATTCAGCCCGATTTCTTACTGGTTGCCATACTGTGTATATACTGTGTATGTAAGTCAATCTAGTTCAGTTCAGTTCAGTTCATTTGCGAACTACTCCTTTTCGTGTAGGTCTATTACAAAATACCTATTAGCAAACATAAAGATCTGATATAAACAATTTAGCACACGCTACAGTGGTGCAAAGGCAAGGAAAGATTATTTTCATTAAGTAGAGAGTTAACTACACAGAACCCATTGTCAGGCTATGCTTCTACAAACATCGTTGTGGCAAAAATATATTTGATACTTTTAATGTGGATGTACTTAATAATTCTCTTCTATTTGGATCCCGTCGAAGATCATCAGCTGACTAGGTATAAGTTATTTCTTCAGCGAAATTTTCCCATACTCTGTCAAGAAACAATAACAATAACAATAACAATACCAATACCAATAACAATAACAGTATGTTTATTGAGCTCAGACAATTATCTGTTGTAAATGAGCAAAATAACAATATTAACTTCTACACCATTTGGCATAAAGGAACTGCAGTGTCAATGTATTCTGTAGTGTGGAATATTCCGGTTTATGATAAAAATCTTTGAACGCCTGTTCTACCGTCGCTAACGTTCGAGAATCTATGTGTAGTTTTTTTTTTTTACTAATTTATGTCCAGTGCTGAATTAATGTTTGCTAAAGCATTTGATCACTGTTCAAAATTTTCTCAGCTATGTCAGCTGTAAGGTCCAATATTTCAAAGTCCTTTCCATAGCTCCATTCATTCTTCAGCCAAACATATATTAATTTTAGCATTTAATACCATTTCAGTATTATTTTCACAGCTTGTCCGGTACGGCTTAGTGTTTAAGCAATGTCCGCAACTGCGTTTTAGAAAACTATGAAATCTTCTTAAGTCCTAAAGTACTCCACAAACAATAAAAACTTATCTCTCGCAAAATCGACTCACTGTAATTTAGCCACTTGTAATTTCCGATCCACTTGTAAATTCCGACCAATTTTAATGACACCACATGTCACCTTTCACCTTCACCATCTCTTCATCCTCATCTTAAGTGCCAAACAATAAAAACAAACTAAAAATAGCAAGCAGCCGGCTTCATCTAGTCTAGTAAGTATCTGCCAACTTCCGGTCTTACACAAAAACACGGTTCTTCATTTCTCAAACTTGTACTTTTGTTGACCTACTTATTCTTAAGTTAGGCCAGTTCTCCTCTCCCTTATTCTTCATATCATTTTCATCGTTGTTATATTTTCTTAAGTGCCATAACTTAACGTTCGTGTGAGTCGACTATAAGTGGTCGGCAGATCAAGTGTTTATTGCATTCAGCCCCAAGCAGGACGACCTCACCGACATGGGACCAAGAGCTGTTCTCCTACTGCTCGCCCTGGTGGTGATTGCAGATTTTGGAATAAATGCTCAGGAAGACAGGCAGGTGTGTGATTGATTATTTTGATGGTTAAAGTTATCAGTAAAATCATCATCGTCATCATCGTTTGAGAAGTTCAAAATTCAGAACTTTGAAACAGACGTAAAAATGTGGGCTTTGTTTGCATAGATAAATAAAGTTAATTTAATAATGCAAATTTTCGACCTAATAAGATCTTCTTCGGTCATATTATGATTCTAAGACACACAATAATGTGGTAAAACTACTTATAGGATTGAATGATGAATAGAAAAAGTAATAAAAAGTTTAATAAAAGTTAAAGACAGATGGTGAGTACAGCATGCATAAAACAGGTCATCATCATCATCATCATCATCATCATCATCATCATCATCATCATCAAAAATATAGAAACTCTCAAAACTGTAGCATAAAAAAAATTAATTACAGTTCCAAATTTTTAGATGTGTGTCCTTCATCAGAGAATAGAAAAATATCATCATCAGCATCATCACCACCACCACCATCACCACCATCACCCTCGCTGCTGTCGCTGCTGCCACCATCATTACCATCACACCACTTCTGTTTAAGAACTGAACAGAAGGCCAGTCTAATTAGGAATTTCCATCAGTGTATATACATGTATACTAATTAAGAACTTGGTTGCGTAAATAAGCAAGTGCAATCAAGTAAAGACACACACAGTATAGTTTACACCGAGTTTTGGGGTCAAGAGAAAGTGACCCTTCATTAAGGTGGATAAAAAAAAAATCATCTTTGCTGTATTTAGGTTACAGACTTCTAATTGGCTGAAAATAACATGTTGTTACATGCGTTAGGAAGACAGTAAAAAATCTGTCCTTTGGACAGTTTGTCGAGAATGGGCCCTAGATTTGTGAACCTACCTGCGAATTATTTTACATTGTCTCCTGATTTTGTAAATTAAACCTGAAGTTTGGGTCATTCGCTTCGGTTTCGGTGTGGCCTTCTCTGCGGAGCACTTGTCGTTAAGGAAACTGGTTAGCTTGTTTACACCTTTCGATGTATCGGTTCGCAGCTCGAAAACCAACTGCAATATCTATATTTTGAACATCATTTTTTAATAAGCTCCTTGAATTCTGCAAATAATTAAAGAAGACCTAGAGATTGTGGAATTTCTTGCAAGTGACAGTAGAGAAAACAGTTCATTGGCTCAAAGAGGGAAATTGGATTAGGCTTCTGTAACCTGTAAGCTTCGTCTATGCCACATCAATGCATTGCTACTTTTTTTTTCCATTACCGCAAGTTTGATATATGAGACGTTTCTTTACAGTTAGCGCAAACAACGGTGTTTCTACTGGTAGAAATAACTCAGTTTAATCCTGAGTGAATATAGTGTCCTTCTAATGCTAAGTTGAGATATCTCGAAAAATGCCCTTTTGCTATTCCCAAATATAATTTGGAGCAGCACGGATCATAATGTGACCATTGTTTCGAAGAAAGAAATAATGAGACTTTGCGTATTAACAATGGGATATTTTACCGTTGTAAGAATTGCATTAGTGCATCGATGCTGAATATACCCTTAGTAGCGTTCAGCATGCAGAGTTAATGTAATTCTTACGAGATCCTATCAATTTTGCCCAAGTTCTCAGTTGATAACTCTTAATGACGTGAATTAGGTATTTTCAATTCCATCACGTGACCTAGGAAATCTTGCTCACGCGCTGGTTTGTTTACATGCTCTGCTCATGTATGATTACTCGTCATTTATCAAAATATCCTAGCAATCTCTAGATCACGTGGTATAACTGACCCGTCTGAAAATACCTCATTGTACCGCAAATAAATAAGGATCAGAGGGAAGACGTTTATTGAAACTATCGATGTTTTCTCATGGCTGCTCACTGTTCCACCACCAGATTGAGGTCGCAGGTTGTGCTTCAGTTTTAGTTCATGCGTGATATCTCGTTAACGTAATAAAAACCTCAGAAGTTCCGTTAACGTTTAAATATCTAAGTACATGTACCTTAAAACAGCTCTTACATCTTTCAGGGTCGTCGGCGGGAGCGGCCTGAGCGAAGGAGGGGCGGTGGAGAGCAGAGGGGCAGTGGAGAGCAGAGGGGCTCTGGCAAGCCTGGAGGACGGCGCTGGAGGGGTGACATGTACTCATGGACCAGAGACCTGGGCAACGGCAACACAGCTATAGAACGTGCTTATGCTCCGGCGTGAGTATTACTTGAGTAATTCCTTATAAAAGAGTCACTTTTCTTGTCATGAGACAAACTGAACATTTGCTGCTCACTGATTATATTTTTATGGCAATTTGGAGATTCTATGTACTCCCCGTGCATCTCTCAATCTTAAAATAGAAAAACATGTTGGATTCTAACAATGTCAAACCAGCCACAAGCATAGGTTTAGTATCATTGGTACCGACGTCGCATTTTATAAATTAGGTTATACCATAGATATACTTTAATAATCTAAACCTAAAGAACGCTGCCTCATTATAATGCCGGCCCCCAAGAAAGTAAAAAAAAAAAACAACAATCAAGGAGATAATTCTAAATGACAAAGAACAAATCTTCCATTCGTAATTGCTCGAGGGGTAATCTTGGGTAAACTGTGGATTATAGAAATAGAGACTGAAGAGGGGAGAAGGGAAGAAAAGGAAGAAAAAGAAAGAGATTGGTCGGCTCAATGTGCCAGCGTTTTGCAGAAAGTCGGAAATGCGATAATGCGAAGAAACTCAATTGTTATGCTGTATCCAATGGCGTCTTCCTCCTTTCTAGTTCTCTTTGGCCATCCCGAAATCTTATTAATATGTTGAGTTCCGCAGGTGAATGAATACTTCCGATTGTTTGGATATTTCCAACAGTTTCGATAATTCCGATGCTTTCGATACTCTAATACTTCTAATACCTTCTTTACTGAATCAAACAGCAAACAATATTAAGAAGCAAAATAGACTATTGTAATATAAAGTCTAGACTTATACAAATTTGCATAATTATTATTATGCTTTGATGTGAATATGATGTCCATATTATATGTTAAAATGTCACGAAATTTGTTTCATGCTATCTGTCATTTATTTTGTTATTTGACTGTGATGATTACATCACTCTTCCATGTCATTGAAGACCTATGGCCTATTATTAATTAAATAAACTATTGACCCATTTACCGAATCAAACTCGAAGTGTTGAAAGTATCAATACTTAGAAACGATACTGCCCACCACTAATTATAAATGTTGTGGCTGAGAAGACGATTAACAAACCCCCGTTAATTCTATTATTAATTATGTGCATGTAACAGAGATAGACAAGTACTCTTCCAGAGATCTTCTGGCCCAGCTCTCAGGACCTTGAGGATCACTAAGGCTGTCACCGTGTACGACTTCAGTGGTAGATCACCTGTAAGTACGTTACACCCAAACATGCTTACAACGAAATATATGGGCAGGTACCTAGTTCTAAAGGGTTTAGTATTCAGCAAAATTTGCAGCGTCGGCATGATTGATATAAATATATGCTAATTTTGTACACATGGACTTTGCAATAAGCATGTTCAAGTGTACTTTTCATTACGATTTAACCGATTATCATAAACGGAGTAACAAATGTCACTGTCTCTGTTTATGTAGGCCTATATGTGATCACAACACCATTGCAACTAACCTTTAGACTGGCAGATTGAGTAACTGAATCGAATGACCGAGCGACTGACTTATCTACTGACAAAAAAAAACTGATTGCTTGAGACTTTTAAATGGCTGACCAATTGAATATACATCTCTTATGCAAATGGTAACTGGCAGTCTTTCAATAATATTGTTTCTTTTTTAGTTCAGTTTTTAGTTTATATATTATTACATAGCAACTGCAGCTGACTATTTGACAGTTAGATTGACTGACTAACTGAAGTAGCCAAGTAGACGGAACGGTCGATTGATTCAGTGACTGACACATAGGATTGCACTAATATTTCCTGACTGACTGACTGGTTGGCTGGCTCCCTCCCTCCCACCCTCCCTCCCTCACTCACTCCCTCACTCCCTCACTCACTCACTCACTCACTCGCTCACAGGTGATGGTGATTTCGCTCAGAGGTCAGAGACGGACGGGCCCCTGTGTGCTGGCTGATACCACCTTCACCTCCTACCAACAGGTCATTGACTTAGCGAGCAGGCGGAATGTAAGTACCATCCATCTTAAGAGAAGTACTTAGAATGTCCTGACAAAAGGCAGTAACTGTCCTCTACATTTTATGATCACGCTCCAAGTAAAAGAGAAGGCAGTCACATATTTTTGTCCTGATAATAAAGAGCAGTGTGAAAAACCCAAGCTGCTACTAATTCTGACATCTTCACCAGTTTATGGGAGAGGCGGGTCAGAAGCAAATCCAATAAATACAGTAGAACCTGGATAATGAGTGCATGTGAAAAGCATATTTATTATTTAATAGTGAGGAGTATTCAATTTGGAATTTCATGTGAATAATGAAATGACAGATACATTTATTTATCCACGCATGTGAAATTCAAGCTGAATAGCATGGTTTACGTATTAAATGTGTATTTAATATCGAGATTTAACTGTAAGTTCAGCGCAACTTTTTAAGGTTCATACAAGTATCTCTGGACGTTCATGGTCTAGGAATGGGAAAATGCAGCAATAACTGCACACACCGATTCTGATCGCGTTTTCTCGGAATCGGTCGGAGGAAGCAAATATGTGTGCAGCTGAAACCTTGTGGAAAAAAAAAATAATGTGGATGTTTTCGGGCTTTGAAGCAGAAACTACGCCTGTTCCTGAAAACTACAGTTAAGCGTTTTTGTCAGTGTAACTTACCTACTTAATTGTACGATGAGAGATTACATTATCCTTATAGAGGAGCAATGTTCCATCGGTTAAAAAAAGTGTGTGTGTGTGTGTGTGTGTGTGTGTGTGTGTGTGTGAGAGAGAAGTCTCCCTTAACCAAGACATAAGATGCCTTACGACAGAAAATTTAAAAAATGTGAATCTGAATTCTGAATCTTAACTTGAACTACAGGGCACAACCGCCAGCGTCTCCTCTCAAGTCACCCTTGATGCCACAGGAGAGAATATGTCAGATGCTGAAGCACAAGAATTGCTCAGTACTAGCCAGTCCGCCCGACGTATCTGCCGCCGTGGTCTGATCAGGAGGGCTGCTCCAGCCAGTAAGTAAAGTAGAAGATGGTGTAGGTTTGTGACACCTATTAGAGGGGCAAATCACTCATTGTGTACAAGTCAATTAATCCGCTAATACATAAAATCCTCCTTTTTTGGGGCCCTGTCAGCCAGTGTTAGGGTGTAGAAATGTGTAAAATGACCTGTGATCTAAATAAAGCATTCAATTTTGAAGTTTCAGGTACAATTTGAGCCTTCTAGATAAAAAAAATAAAATGTGTAGGCCTATGTATTCGCACGCGGTCAAAACCAGCCAAATGAAAATTTGGGGACCAAATCAGAATTTGAGGTGATCTTTTTCAAAAGACATTTGTGAAAAATTTTGGGCGTTGACCCCCCTTTTTCTTCCCGTTGAAAGATCGTGCAAAAGAAGTACTTTTAACCTCCATGGAAGAAATTTCCCGAAATCACAGTGGTATATGTAGAATAACACAAAATATTAATAGGGCCAAAAAAAGAAAAAACAATAGGTGTCCAAGACCTGTAGCCCTTTTGCCTAATAAGACGTGTAAAGTCCGGGGTGTGTCATAGCTGGACATACGATTTTAATTTCTCAGCTGTGGCATTCATGACACTTAAGACGTTTGAAATTTGCAGTATTAGCAGACAATATCTATCTGCTAAGGTGTGCCAGTTGTCAACTGCGTAGAAAAATTGTTACATTTTGAAAATAAGTGAACTTTTAGAGGTGTGGTGTGTGTGTTTTGTTGTGGGGGGGGNGGGGGGGGGGGGGGGGAATGGGCATGGGCGTGTAATAAATTTTAAAAAATGACGGCATACTGCTATTAGGTTTCCCACTCAAATACATTTTGCCAAATTCAAAACAACCTTTAGATCTCGGTAGCACGCATTTGCAGAATATTTCCATAAAGTTTGCCTTTAGTAAACCCTTACACGGGAATAAACTGTCAAACATCAATGAAATAGAGTTGCTCTGTCTTATTTTGTATTCTAGCCAGTGCCATCTCGAGAGATGCGGAAGATGTCCGTGTTCTGACCCTTGACACTGACCTAACCCTCAAGATGCCCCCAGTGGAAGGCGGAAGGCGACAGAGGGGTCCGGCTGCCGGAGGTCGCCCGGGCGGAAGGAGGCAAAGAGGAGAGAGGAGAGGAAACGCTTAGGAAACCTCCAGTTTATCTGAAAGGAACCTGCTGCTGACAGTCTCATTGAATTCAAAATCTGCTAAGGTTGAAACTCCATTTGTTTGTTATTTGTTCTTTGTTATTGGAGATATGGTCATCATTACACCTTTGGAGAGCCCAGATGTCCAAAGCGTTGATTTAGGCGACATCAAGTTACCACAGATTTGAGGGTCTCGATATTTCATACAACCTTTTCAACATTTTTTATCTCCATGAGGAGAAAACAATCTATATTTTTTTGTGTTAAACATTAATTTGTTCTTTTGTTCTAAAAAGGAATGAGTCATCATAAGTTAAACTGCGTTTTTCTAAAAAATGTGCCAATGGCACTTGAGGCAAATAAGTTGTCAACATGCGGTTTTATCTTTAAAATTAGAACACCTATTTGGGACTCTACTCATGAGTAGGCTATCAATGACTCTGATAAAAAAAGATGCTCTCACCAAAAACCTTCCTCTTTTCTCGATGACAGAATAGAATAGCATTAGCTCAACAGAACAACGAACTTTGTCTTATTCAGTCGTGACTATTTCCTATTTCAGGAGTACTACAAAAATAAATGTTTTTAAAATGATAATGCATATGTTTGTTTTATTTTACGTGTCCCTACATAAATTATTTAGTGTCTATTGTTGTCGTTATGCTTATTATTAGTTTTGTTGTTACTTTGCTTTGCTTTACTTTGCTTTGCTTTGCTTTGTTTTGCTTTGTTTTGCTTTGTTTTGCTTTGCTTTGCTTTGCTTTGCTTTGCTTTGCTTTGCTTTGCCGATCCAGCAGTCGTCTGGGCTTAAGCCCTTCGGCGGTATGCTATGGTGTAGTATGTGCATGTTTTTTTTTTCCAGCTGTTTGTGATCTGAGTATAAGGTGTTTCCAAGGTCCGGGTTGAGTGAGAGGTACTTCTGTTGCAGATCATTTAGAGAGAGGCAGTTGAAAAGGAAGTGTTTCGCTGTTTCGTTTGTGCAGTCACATAGAGGGCATAGTGGAGCAATCTGTGGCTTCATTCGGTTCAGACGTACACTGAGTTTCGCGTGATGTGTGCGCAGGCAAAAGGCAATAACCCGGTCTCTCCTTTTGAGGAAATTAATTAGGTATTTAGGCTCCATCACGTGACCTAGGAATCTTGCTCACACGTTGGTTTGTTTACATGCTCTGCTCATGTATGATTACTCGTCATTTATCAAAATCTCCTAGCAATCCCTAGATCACATGGTGTAACTGACCCGTCTGAAAATACCTCATTGGGTCCTCGGGGTTTAGGCTTGTCGTGAAAGGAAATACAGTTCTGCCTGTTTTGCTCAATACCCATTCCTTCATCCATTCATCCTTTATATCAGATTTGATAATCTGCTTAACAGTTGGTTGTGATACTAGTCTGGTTTGTTGTTGGCAAGCTGATCGTTTTTAGGCGAGGATTTCTGCTCGTTCGTTGCCTGCTGTGTTGCTATGTTCTGGTGTGAGCAGTCGGGAAGTGTGTTAAGGTCACGAGTGAACACTCGGCTCGCACGTGGAAGTTAGGGACCAATATTCAGGCAGTAGGTATATAAGAATGAAATTGCTGTGAAGTTAGCGTCCCTGTAGACTAGTGTAGTGGTATGACGTTCAGACTTGCAAGCTGAGAGACCCTGGTACGATTCCCGGCAGGGGCATGAAATTTTCTAGTGTAGGTTTTTTCGGTCAATCTTTTCAAAATTGATAATTCTCAGTAATTTGATAAAATCTCTGGCGAAACACTTCCCTAAAATAATATGTAACATCTGAAAAATTATCAGACTGAGCACACATCCCCCCCCCCTAATGAGATGAATACTAAGATGATAAATGAATACTATAATGCCTTGCCACCCAGTTACTCTGGTATCCACTGTAGGGTGAGTTGGGCGGCAAAGGTATTGAGAAACGGGCTGATAGTGTTTGTAAGTTTTGTTGTTAAGGGTAAAATGCATTGCACCAAAGTTTCATGGCAGGTATTTGGTAGTCAGAGTGATGTCTTTGACTGAACAATTACAGAGGTCTTATTGAGACATAAGACTACATTTTAGACAGCCAGCATGCCTGCTTATGGAATTATAAGTTCCTGCTTAAAATCGATCATTGATTTTATTCCTTCCAAATATATTGTGATCATCTCCAGCAATACAACTACTGATACCACACACAAAAAAAAAAAACGACTTTATCTCTCAGTAGATATTCTTAAATAAAATTACATGTCTCAGCAGCAAACAAGGCAACAGTTGTTAGCAACCACTACAACACCAACAGTCACACACAAAAATATCCGTATCAAAATGAAAGTAGTCAAAGTGGCACCTCAGTCTTTGACCTACTCACGTTGCTCCGACTACGAGGACGGGCGAGATCACATACCCTGAAGAATTTGACAGAGACTGTGAGAAGAGTTTAGTTTGGATATGGACCAAACGTAGCGAACACTGGAATTTTGCACAGTTAGTTTAAATGTACCTAAAATGCAACTTTCACTATGGCTTCATGGTGGCAGGGATGCTATAAAGCAAGGAACTAAGGAACTGAAAGTTGCGGGTTCAAATCCCTCCCGAAAAAAAATCAATACTTGAGAGTTATGACCCATGGCCCAGCCCCTTTAGAGTGTCAGGAAGTCAAAGTGCCAAAACACTTGTTAGACGAGGGTCTCATGCTCTGAAGATCTTCTGTTACCTCGCTCTTCGAATAAGAGAGTTTCCTATTTCATCAATCTCGTAACAACTGCAATGCCGGTATCTTGACAGAACAGACAACACTCACACTTTGCCATCATCACTAGATGGCTAGTGCTACACACACATTAACATATGCGAATGAGAAAAACATGAGTACATGACATACATGTATTCACGAAAAATAGTTTTATTATGAATTTCTTCATACGAGATAAGATTGTTTCATGTTGAGAGCATCAATAAATGGACATAATATCAAATGGCAAAAGAAAAATAATGGAACTGCCAGGAAGTTTAGTGGCTTCTCATCCATTAACCAGTGACTTTATGAACCAGCCACAATTCTTGGCTGTCTTTGTACCAGACCGTTCTCTACAAATATGCTGATATTCAAATCTTGATATCATCTTGCCAGAAGGTACATACAGGCTCAAAACGCTATCGGAAACTTTTATGGACGACAAGCAATACGCCATCCTATATTTCTCCAAATCTTATTAACGAACATTAGACTATTACTTCATGCCGTCACAGTGCGGTTGTTTGAAATTGGCTTTAAGTCATTTTTCACACTTCTGAGAAAACAACAGGAGAAAAAAATGTTCAAGACAAAGCAAAAAACAGTCAGTGTGTGTCTTTGCAACTGCATTTCTGGTGGGAAAATATTGGCTCACGTTAATTCTCAACAAATTTGACATGGGTCTTGATTAATAAACAACATTGTACTCTTATTTTAAAAAAATGGCAAAGTTTGATATAGGTCCTTTTTGCGAAGCACAATGTCGATACGATCGTTCTATGTATCACAATAAAAGACCGTATCGCTCCAAGTTAATGCTGTATTCTTTGTTACTTTAAGGCGTAACCGAGTAAGATCCGTGCATGAAAATCTTCCGGCAACAACAACAAAAAATTCAGGTCAAGTGATCCGAAGCCGAGGCGGCGACAAGTGCATTTTTAAAAAATGTATATTTCATAAAACAAGAAATTTACAATAGAACCTCAGAACCTCGAATTTCAGTATATGGGTTGTTGAAGTTTGCGATTAAAATCATCCTACTGTCTAACACAATCTTCCTTAAGACGCCCAGAATATTGGAACAAAACACCAAAAAAAATATGAAAGATCATTCAACGTGATTTTGAAGCCCATGGCAAATTATACCAATCTGAAAATAAAAAAAAACATGGAGGTCATACTGAACTCTGAAAATCATAAAAATGGAATACCTTCAGCTGAAAAGGAATCTGCCAATGATAATCTATTTCAGATCAATAAGTTTACAAAAGCAAGCCAATGTACGGCTTTTGAAAAAAAAAAGAGCGAGTTGTTTTATTTTAATAGATGAGCTTCGATGTCGTCGGGTCATATCGTATGTAGGTTCAAGTTATCATAGTTTTACATGAAGGTTGCCTGGGGAATTGCGATTTTACGGCACCTGGGTCAGGACCTCGGAGGTACGGGGTCACTGCAATCTGCACGTAGTTCTCGAAAATGGACGATATTGTGGGAATATAAGGCTTACTCCACTCGACCAATTTTCTCGGCAACCAAAAAAAATTCTAGTATTTCTTTTCAAAATGCTTTCAGATCTAATCCTTGTTTTCGAAGTGAGAAGTTGGACATAGCAGGAAATGAAGATGAAGTGCATACTGGCCATTTCCAAAAGCATCTATACCATAAAAAGTCATTACATGTGAATTGTAAGCTATTTCAACAAAACCTGTTCGTGTTTGTTTTAAATACATGAGCTTCGACGTCGTCGGGTCCTATCGTAGGTAGGTTCAAATTATCATAGTTTTTATGTGAAGGTTGCCTGGGGAATCTGTGGTCCTACAGCACCAGGGTTAGGACCTCCAAGGTACGGGGTCACTGCAATCTGCACGTAGTCGTCGAAACCTAGTGCTGTTATTACGACATCCGCAGGGTTGAAAGAGCCTGAAAAATTACAATGAAGATTACAAATTGTATGAAAACTCGGAAGGGTTAATAATGATATTTAGAAATCTAGACGTGGCATGGACAAGGATATAGACAAATAAACAGATGCAAAGTTTAGGAATGGGATTTTAAAGTTCATGTTAATAACAAGAAGAAAAAAAAACGAATTGTGAAATATACCCTGAAGTGAGAAGGAGGGTATCTGTTGTTTAAAAATAACACAATCATGAGCGTTAATCGAGCGAGAGATAGGCCTATATTTGAATTACCCTACCAACAGCAAATTTTAAGCCATTAAATTATAAACCTGAATTATTTGGTTTATTAGAAGGTAGTAAACAGTGGTCTGTTGTACTGAAGGATAAGATAGCTGAAAAAGCGACGACCAAGACACAATTTTGAACCAGCATTATTGACTGGTTCAAGTACATTGACGACTCTGTTTTGGGCTGCACTAGCCACAATATTACTCTAGTTTGCTCAATTTCAAAATATCAAAGGATTCATAGATATAGTTTGGAAACAAAATCGGTCCAGTGCACAGGCGGGACAGCCATCAGCGTCGCATTATTATTGACTGTGTTGTGGAAAACATTACTTTTCGGAAGTTTACGGCCACTTTTCGGAGGAACTTAACTGTGAGCTTGAATTCAGACTTTAATTTTTACTAAATGTCACCAAAGTCATTTTCATTTCAGAGAATAAACGTTGAACATTATACAACAATAGACAGCAAACTCAGGTAGTGTCAAATATCAGCGGGTTTTTTTTCTTCACAATATTTACACACGTATAGTTAGTTCTGTTTTTTTTAGTATCGCTACAGATTCAATGCTCCCAAGAAGTCAACATTGTTAATTATTTTATATATCGGGCTCTCTCCTCTATCTTCAGTATTATTTTTATCAATATGGATCTGATAATGGGATAAGAGCTCCGAGTGGATCTTCTACGCATATAATTTCTGTACCACATCCTCGAGCAGTTGTACATCAAGGTGAGGCACAGTGACATGGTCAAATGGTGCAGCCAGGTGTAAATGGCGCTACTGCGCGGTGCTTCCGTACTTACAGGGAAAAGAACTGACAGAATACAGTATCGTGGGAGAGCTGGGATAGCAGCAATGCCAATATGAGATATGCTGACATAGAAAACAAAAAAACAAAAAAAGGAGAAGGAAGAAGAAGATGAAGAAGAAGAAGATGAAAATGATGATGATGATGATGATGATGATGATGATGATGATGATGATGATGATGATGACGACGACCATGTTGATGATGATGATGATGAGAATCATTTTTATGCCTGAAGAAGATCTGCTTAGACCGAAAATTTGCGTGAATAAATTTACTTTATTCATCTATGAAAACTTACCTTTTAAAGTCTGGTTTGTAGTTTTCAATTTTTAAAAATTTCTTAAATGATGACGATGATGATGATGCTTCATAATTTTCATGACCATTGATCACAGTTTTTTTTTCTCTTCTTATGACACTTCATTCTTATTTCATCGATTTTCTACACCTGAAGAAGGACGCCAGTCCGAAAATTTGTGTATTAATTTTGTTAAATTGTTATAGTTTTCTTGCTTTACTTATTTACATCCAGTGCGGATACATCTTTTGCAAATAATGAAGATGATAATGATGATGAAGAGGAAGAAGAATACTTACCCTCGAGGGGTTCAATTGTAATAAACTTCCAAAGAAAGCAGTTAGCGCCAATGACTGGGTAAGTAAACCCAAAGCTTAACGATTCCCCAAAATTTAGAGCTCTGCCGGTGCCATCATAGCTATCAACTGTCTCCTCAACGACAACTGTGTTCTGAAAATTAGAAAAAAAAGACTTTTGATAAGAGAGAAATAATTTTCAAAATAGTATTTTTAAACGGTCGGATCAACCTCAGTACACATGTGCAAATGGAGTTTTTGTCTTGTCACATATTATTATGAGCACGATCGTTGAATCCAGAGCGATGGCGAAAACAGATTTACAATATTTTGTGTGCGTTGTTTGTGTAATAGCTGATGTTAGTGTCGTCTTGTTTATATTTGTTGTTGTTGTTGTTGTTGTTGCCCGTTTAGTCATGCTATATGTGGCGTTATCGTTTGTGCCACTGGTGTTGTGCTGTGGTTACTTACCAGTATAGCTGGAAGTAGTGTAAATAACCCAGATGAAACTGTTAAGAGTATACAGTATTAAGTTCTGTATGAATGGGCCCAACGGTTAATTTGGCATTTGCGGTATTTTTCAGTAAAACGACACAGTTTCATGAGCTACTGTACTCACATTTCTGGCACTGAGCAGTGTCTTTAAGTCAGTGTAGGTGATCAGACCAGTCACATTCACCAGGAAACAACTGTGAGGACCGTTGATCAACTTGTAGGCCATCATCTGGACGTACAGACATGTATGTCGAGAGTGAGGAGGAAGGGGGTAGGGTTTGGAGTTTCCTGTTGATTTTGATAGTTAATGGTGGTCTGGACGGGGAAGATGTTGATGGTAATGGTAGTAGTGGTGGTGGCTATGGCATTGTTCAGATGTCTGATGACATACATACGGATTTGTATATCGTTAGTGAGGAGGAGGGGATTTGCGAGGAAGTTTCTGTTGACTCTGATAATTGATGGTGGTCTGTACGGTGGAGATGATGACGGAGTGGTACATGGTATGAGTGATGGTGGCTGTGATATTGTCTAGGTGTCTGTTGACTTACATACAAACATGTATTTCGTCAGTGAGGATGAGGAAGAGAGAAGGTATTTCTATTAACTTTGGTGTAGATCAGTAAGGTGGTCTAGAAGGTGGTGAAGTTGATGGCTGTGATGGTGCTAGGATCTCTGTTGATTTTGATGTTGATTGTGGCGATGCGATGGTAGTGGTTGTGGCTGTGGTACTGATGAGGTGTCTGCTGAGTTTAGTGTCAACAGTGGCCGTGTATTGCTGGGACGTCTATTGACTTTACTGTTCATGGTGGCAGTGGAGATGTTAATGTCAGTGGTGTTAGTGGTGTTAGTCGTGCTATTTCTGGATTCCTGTTGACATTTGTTGTCAAAGGCTTAAATAGTAGTTGAGGTAAGGTGATGACGATTATGATGATGATAATGGCGATGATAAATAAATAATCCCCAAAATGTCTATCCCCTTTCCCTCATCCCCACCCTTTGCAGCCATCTACGCTGATGGCCGTATACATAATCCATACGTTAATTAATGTACTGCGTTAACTAAAGCGAACACTAATGTTTTTGGAAGTTTCCCGTGGTTACTTTAGCACTTTAAGTAACGGAGGGATTATGCTAAGACCACAGGAAACTTTTTCCACTTTTAATCCTCACCGCCTCAGAACCAACAAAATCCAAGATCACATGAGCTCTATAGTATCCAGCTTCAGGTAGTGCATCATCCACGGAACTGATTACCACTGAGTGTCTGTCTCTGGAAAAAGAAGAAAACAGCTATTAACTTTTGTGATGCAACGGT
The DNA here is from genome assembly GCA_033807755.1 of Ellobium chinense. Classification (NCBI taxonomy): domain Eukaryota; kingdom Metazoa; phylum Mollusca; class Gastropoda; order Ellobiida; family Ellobiidae; genus Ellobium; species Ellobium chinense. The sequence goes on along the minus strand of JAWQUT010000019.1, from coordinate 3,493,733 downwards.
AGAACCAAATCTCACCCTCACTCAGCTACGCTGGATACGACGGTAGAATAAATTTTCATGCCAATGTGAGGCGGCTGTCGGATTTTGCAGCCCGATGTCAGCTGATGGCTGGCAGACGACATGTGCAACGATCATTATGCATAACAATGGATAAAGGTCAAGCAGTCAGCGGGAGGCTGGACCCAAGACCTCTTGTCCTCTTAGAGTTCCTGCGGTGGACCTCAGGAAAAGTAGCGGAGGGTCTAGTCTATATAATCACATATTCACCGATTGATTTGAAATTTTCCTAGCAGAACCATGATAAATTTCGCCATAAGATACGAAAGCCACTGCTGAAACATAATGTATCATTCACTGTCGACTGTCGAAGTTAGAGCGATTCTCACGTCAGCCCTATTCAGGACTTGACACTCCTCTTCTAAAACATATTTGGCAACTGGGAAACACTTGTGTCACGTTTCTGAAAACACTGCCATAGCTACAGACTTCAAACATGGCGTGAGGATACAAAAACATACATCGGTTATTATGACCACCTTCGATTTTTTTTATTTGAAATCGCTGAACTAGACTAAGAAAAATATTACTCATTAAAAAATCCGGTCCTTTTACTGCTATTGGCAGACTCGGTCGGGAAACGAAACAAAATTTCGCTAGCAGATGACGTCGTCAAACTTTGCGTACATAGGCGGGTACGACAGTCATTGTTATACCGGAGCGAGCATAGGGGTTGGAGAGACAAACTTATATACAATAAAAAAATTATTCTGATACATTATTCTGTTATTATGTTTGGTAAGTCTGTCCCTCCCCTCTCTCTCTCCTCCACTGACAGGATCGGGACCTCAACTAAATATTCGAGTAATGTCCATGATTAAGAGGGATGGAGAAGGACCTGTACGCCCCTGCGGCACAAAAAGGAATTATCTGGGTTTGAGCTGAGAGGAAGCAAAGAATTTACTCCCTCATTACAAAACCATCTCTGTGTGTATGTGTGTGTGTGTGTGTGTATGTATGTCTGTGTGTGCATGTGTTTGTATGAGAGAGAGAGAAAGAGATAGAGAGAGAGAGAGAGAGAGAGAGAAAGAGAGAATCACATTTAAAGATGTTGTTTAGGCTTTTAATTAATAACTTAATAACCGTTAATGGCGTTTCAGTTGTAATGTCTGGGCAGTTGTAAGAAATTTTGTGCACTAAGTTCATCGCTTTAATAAACTCATATATAGACTACTTGGATTTCCAAACATACTTGTTGAAACTTGCACAACCACCATCACCTCCAGCACTACCATCAGGAGCACCATCACCATCTCCCCATTGTACGCCAGCAGAATGAATCAACTTACTCGTCTGCAGTTGCAGTCTCCCTCACAATCGTCCCCGTCACATTCCTTGTCCAGGCGTACTCTATTGTACTGCTGCCTTGTAGTGGAGACTGGAGATGGAGAGGTTATAATTCCAGGGCTGAGTACAACAAAAATCGGATAATATTAAAACTCTATTTATATCGCAAATGCACATTTTTTGACATTGGGTTTGAGGTAACCATGCATCAGAAATGCTTGATATATTTAGTCAGCAAGTGAAGAACGTGTAGTGCTCAAATAAAGGGTCAAAAAGTCAATATGGCATAAAGTGGAGATATCCACTTGTTAATCTCAGCCATCTATATATATAAAGCGCTGATCAAGAGAGATTACTCTTGAATCTTAAGATTTAAAATCTTTATTAGGCTCTAGACCAATAGCATAAATATCATATTACATAAACTACAGGAAATCAAAGAAAGTGAGGATGGAGGGAAAGAAATGAGGAATCAGAGAAAAGAAATAAAGAAATGAAAGAAACAATAAAGGCAGAAGGAAAGAAAGAAAGAATGACAGGAGGAAAGAAAGAAATAAAGAAAAAGAAAAGAAAGAAAGAAAGAAAGAAAGAAAGAAAGAAAGAAAGAAAGAAAAAGAAAGAAAGAAAGAAAGAAAGAAAGAAAGAAAGAAAGAAAGAAAGAAAGAAAAAAGATCAAACAAAGAAAGAGAAGAACATACGGCAGAACTTTCTTTAACTATATAAGTAATTTTATTCCCGAGGATATGTCTTTCGGAAAAGTCGAAAATGTATTGTCGTGAGGATATAAGTTTCGCGAGCCCCTCATGACGGTTTTCTCATGTGAGTATGAAATCTATTGAAATCTGAAGTGAATTTACAAGACTGTAGATAAAACATATTGTTTGGCTATTCTTCGTTGTTTTTTCAGTGAAACATACCATAATTGAGGTTTGTGACACCTATTAGAAGGGCAACTCACTCACTGTGTACAACCCAATTAATCCGCTAATATATAAAATTCCCCTTTTTGGGGGCACTACCAGACAGTGTTAAGGTGTAGAAATATGTAAAATGACCTATGATCTAAATATAGCATCCAATTTTAAAGTTTCAGGTACAATTTGAGCCTTCTAGATAAAAAAAATAAAATGTGTAGGCCTATGTATTCGCACACGGTCAAAACCAGCCAAATAAAACATTGGGGACCAAATCAGAATTTGGGGTGATCTTTTTCGAAAGACATTTGTGAAAAAATTTTGGGCGTTGACCCCCCTTTTTCTTCCCGTTAAAAGATCGGGCAAAAGAAGTACTTTAACCTCCATGGAAGAAATTTCCACAAATCACTGTGGTATATGTAGAATAACACAAAATGTTAATAGGGCCAACGGAAGAAAAAACAATAGGTGTCAAAGACCTTGATAATGTCCAGATACCCACGGAATGTAACTAGATTAAAAAAAAAAAAAGCATTTGTGTTTCCCTTGTAGTCAGGCCCTTTTAACTTATAAATGGAACCTCTTGCTCGGGATAGAATTTTTGAGAGCGATGTGAAAAAGATTCGCGAAAACTAGATCTCCTTCCCCTTCCCCACCCCA
>JAWQUT010000019.1:3464190-3478215 GCA_033807755.1 Ellobium chinense | reverse complement strand
AAATTTTGATTTGTTAAGGAACTGTGATCATTTTTTTTTTTGCCAGGCCCTATTGAGCCCTGGGCTGGAACTGTCAGGTCAAGGTTGTGCTTAGGCGGAAGAAGAAAGGTTTAGCCTTGACCTGTGAAAAGGGTAGGATATATTTACAAAGAGCAAACAAGCTCAAAATTTCAGTGGGCTTGCTGGGGTTGGATCAGTCTTAAAATTTGGACCACATAATCTGATATGGGTATAGGTGAAAGCTAAAACTTTAGATTCAGAGGGCAGCTCAACAGGCGAAAACAGCCCGTATAGGAGAAAAGGCCCCAATTCCTTTGCAGGCCTGTAACCTATAACTATTTTTATGTTCAGGTAAAATGAAAGAATTTATCTAACATATAGTAACTAAACAGCAATGCACATACCAGATCTACCTCACATCTTTTCACTCTCCAGAAATCTTTGCCTATTTTGTGTGTGTGTGTGTGTGTGTGTGTGTGTGTGTGTGTGTGTGTGTGTGTGTTGTGTGTGTGTGTGTGTGTGTGTGTGTGTGTGTGTGTGTGTGTGTGTGTGTGTAAAATAAAGGAACGTATAATCACATCATAATAGATGACACCGTCGTTGAACTCTCGCAGCGTGAAACGCCTTGGGTCCAGCCACCCGTTGGTTGCCCCACCCATTGTTACGGACCATAACCGGTTCTTGTATTGTCTGGGGGCCGATCAGCTGGTACCAGAGTGCAAATTGCGACCGCCGCTTCACATGGTTGGGACTTGCATGCCATTGTATTCTATCGTCGCACTCAGCGTTGTGATATGAAGATAGTTCTACCGTAGCGTCACAAGGGTTAAGATAAAACTCCAGCACTGCTCTGTGTTCAAAACCATGATTGTTTCCTGGTAGGGTTAATAACGAAACATGGTCTGTGGATCTGGAGTTTTAAAGTAACCGAAAGCAATCGTTGGAGTTTAAAAGACTGAACACTCTTCAAGTGATTTTTAAAGAAAACGGTTCTATTTACGCTTAGATTTCACACATTAATTTCTATTGTAACAATGTTACAAAAATATGGAGATGTAGCTTCCATTGGGCAGTATAAAAGCACACAACTGACGAACAACCAGACAAATGAACAAGCACAAAAAATGAACAGACAATTAGGTAGACAGATATAGACATAATAATATCAACGTCTTAAGAGAGGACATATTTACACCTGAATAGGTCAAAGTAAGTCATAATTATAGAGAAGTTATTACTGAAATTAGAGCCGTCTGCCGAGACTTAAAAATTAAACGAAACTAAGTCATTTTTCACAGTAACATACTCAAATTAGCGAGTTTTGGAACTGAAATCCCAGATGGCTTTGACGGATCAGAATCCATCAATAGGGTAGCCTAGTCATTTTAGCCATAATATTGGAGTACAAATATGTAAGGCTTATGAAAAAGACATGTAGAAGTTGACTGTCAAATTTTTCGTAGTGTTGTGCTGACTTCCTAAGAAATATTGAGACTTGTGAAGCACCACTGGCTGCTTCAATTTTACAGCAGTAAAAGAGGGCATGTGTGTGTGTGTGTGTGTGTGTGTGTGTGTGTGTGTGTGTGTGTGTGTGTGTGTGTGTTTCCGTGTCTGTGTGTGAGTTACCGTGTACGTCTGTGTGTGTTTCCGTGTACGTCTGTGTGTCACGCTGGACCTAACAACACTTCAAAAGGCCCAACACTTGTACTTCTTCACCGTTCCGTTCTCTGCTTTTGGCTAAGACAAGCGAACTCATTGTCTTCAAGATCTTGCAGATGTTGGAGATGCATCCCGATGTTGCTTCTCTTGACTGAGTTCATGCATTTCTGACCCCTGTCATAATTATTCATAGCTGCGATTACCCTGAAGGGACAATGATAGCAAGGTTTCACTTGGTGGGAAGGTTAAGAGGAATGTGGTGAATGAGTTGATAAACTTAAAAGAGGCTGACTTATTTCGTATAGCAAGATCAACACAGGAAGTTTGTTAAGCCATGGACCAAAAAACGGTGCATACATTATTCACAAGTAAAAAAAAAATATCATACGTCCTTTCTACTCGGTGATGAGACATCTCTCATCACCTTAAGCACTCTGCCATACCTCTCTCAACCTCTGATTAAGTATGCAGATGAATTCACAATCCAAAGCCTGATCTCCGAGAATAACTCTAACTATATTGATGAAATACAACAACAATAACAACAATAACAACAACAACATTATCATCATCATCATCATCATCATCATCATCATCATCATCATCATCATCATCATCCATCATCAACAACAACAAATAAAGTCAAACATCGTCAACGACAACAAAACGACTACAACAAAACATTATAAGACACTATACATAAGATCTCCCAATAATTTGTTATAATCAGTCACTCATCTTTGTGTATAGCCAAATATGATCAAAGCTTGCAAGATTGCTAAGTAGTTCTACAAGAAGAATATCAAAGCACTAAGATGCTTCTGTGGTGAGTAAGGGATGAAGGTGAAAGAAAAATTACAAAATCTACGTTATCATAATCGTATCTATTGTTATTTTCCAGTTAAACAGAAGATATGAGAGATCAACATTTATGCTGCACCAACAAAGGACGGAGATGTCCTGAACGCATTTTGAGAAAACAAACACAACCCGACGTCACTAGATCTCAAAACCAGCGCATTAGACGAGTTCCTGACAGGAGAAGCCGCCAGGAAAACACTATAGTGACAGCAAGATACGTACATCGAAAAAAGACCAAATCCATGCATGACAGTGTAGCTAGGTGACGTCACAGCGGTCAGCAAGAGAGTGCGCAGGTAGAGGTTTCCCTCTTTTATTTTCGTCGTCCTTTTCACATACGCAGTTATGACAAAGGCGACTGTTTACGACCTAAGTACATTCATCATCTACACTAGGGGCTCTCATCCTTTCTTGGTTGGCGCATCCCTTAAGGCATTCGGGTAGTCACATAGTATTAGTGTCAAGTAATGGAAAGTCAGATGATGAAATGCTTTCTTCGCAACACCTCTTGAAATTGTGATCGCTACCCTTCTTCCTCCCCTCTTCCCTCTAGGATTCCATCTAGCATAGCATGAGAACCCCTGGCCTAAGATAGGAGGAAATCAAATGGAAATTGTTCTGTTCATGCGCTTTCGCTGACGACAGATAGGAGATACAAGGGAGAGAAGCAAATTACAATATGGAGACAAGGGAGAGAAGCAATTTTGTTGGTTTTTGTTCAGTAGAAGACAGAAGGGCCTTGCCTCCTTCATATTTGGATACAGTTCATGGTGACCATCACTAGACCATTTCATAAGCGATAGCCTTACGGGAGCGGCCTTTTTACACAGATTGATTCGTTTGGATTCTTTCCCAGTTTCCATAAGGCTTTCATTATGGTACTTTGTAAAACAGACACTTCTTAATCTGGAAATCACCGAATAGGTCTACTGCTCATGGGAACTATAATTACCGCCAAAGAAACAACCAGCTTTATTATAAATACCAAAATGAAAACATTTTTTTCTTAACCATACGGTCGGCCGTTACATCGGCCGTTACTTCCCTACAATGTTCTGGCCGAGTAAAAGTCGCCTTGCAAACTATATTCTTGTTTGATGTCTACTGTTTGGGACATGAGAAAGGGCAGTCGCGTTATACAGGTAGTCGGGATACAAAAGTTGAATATAAAGGTCGAGCCTGAGATGTGGTCGCTCTGTAGGTGGTCACAATATGCAGATGACAGATGATTGCCAGACATTCAAAAATGTCCTCCCTTCCCTCTCCTCCCCAACCCTCAAAAGTAGGGGGAAACACACTGTATACTAAAAGAATGTTAATCATCACACACGCTCTCTCTCTCTCTCTCTCTCTCTCTCTCACACACACACACACACACACACACACACACACACACACACACACACACAGATAGCGTAGTCCTGAATCTTACAAGCATTTCTTACAAGTTGAAGATTGTAAAGTCTGGAGTTTGTGAGTTCCATTCTTGGGCTGGGCAGTTTGCGTTCAGTCTGATGCCTTGAGGAAAGACGCTTCACTTCAGTTTCCCAACTCCTCTCAGGTGTGAAGGAGTTTCTGTCTTTCGAGCTAGGGGGATTAGGGCGCTGCACTGAGGCGACTAATAATGACCTTATGCTAGAGCTGGTCTGTAATGTGTAGCTGTTTATATGTTTGTATAACACTGCATGACATTACAAACATATTTCCGTCACGTTTATGAACGGTGGATATTTTTTTTTGGTCTTGATAGAAACAATATTCACATGAGAACAAGACAGAAAAGATTGAAGCAAACAAACAAGCCCTCAGAATTATGAATTGTCGTAACGGTACGCATTTTGATCCCATGTACTCTCGGGGGATATACATACTGAAGAGCACTTTACGATACGGCTCATTAAACATACATAACATCACTACAGTGATTAGCTTGGAAAGTTGATTGTCCCGCCTGTACTTAGTCGTGAGCTTTAGACTGGTATTGAATTACCAATGAAGCGCTGTACAATGACCCGGGTCAATCGTTAGTTCTCGGGGGCATGGAAAAGATGCATTTATTGAGAGCTGCGATTATCAGATGACTTTTATTTAGAATATTTATACAGAGCTCGTATTCTGTCATGCCACCAGTCTTTAGTACTTGGGGGCATGGAAAAATTGCATTTATTGAGAGTTGCGATTATCAGAAGACTTTTATATTATAGAATATTTGTACAGGCGAAACTCGTACTCTGTCATGTCCTCAATCGTTAGTGCTCGGGGACATGGATAAGATGCATTTATTGAGAGTTGCGATTATCAGACGACTTTTACATAGAATATTTATACATAATTCGTATTCTGTCATGTAAAATGTGCTGCCGTTTGACAAACATTGAGAATAAGAAGATTTCGATTACGCAGAGTGGACCTTGTTACGAAAGAGTGTCTTGTTATTACCACCCTACCTTCAGAATGTCCGTTCGTGTACCATGTTGAACGAAGCTTCCTCAAAGGTTCGACAGATGTACTTGCGACTAAAATCAAGGCTCTGTTTGTAGCAACTGTTGTGCTTTCTTCAATTGTTTTAGCCTTAGGGTAGATTACAGCCGCGTGGGTTGCTACTGCGTATATACACCAAAAAAACCCCAAAAAACAGCTTCTTCTTATACAACAGGAAGCTGCATTTATGGTAACATACAGCTTTATATTCTAAGCTGATTATTTATTGTAGAGTCTGTGGCTGAAAAGTTGTGGACAATGTATTGTGGATTTCTGCCAGCGCTTGTTATATTTTCCATACTGAGTGTGGTCGTGGGACGACATGGAGGCTGCTATGATGCTGATCTTGAGAAACGTTCAAACTACAAACCAGTCAAGTAAGTGAACTATCTTCAGGTACTGATCATGTCGATTGCAGAATCGACATCACTGAAATCTAAGCAAGTCCATTTGCTTCACGTCATCCGCATCAATTGAGAGCTTGAGCATTAACGATTTGATCTGTGAACCAGTGTGGCCGAATGGGTGTGGCGTTATATTCAAGATCTAAAGGTCGTGGGTTCGATTTCCGACCACGGTTGTGTTGCAAGTGCCTTGGAAAAGCATTTCATCCACATTTTCTTCAGTACACCCTTCTGTAAGACGGGTACCTGCCTATAGGAGTTAAAGACATTGTCAGAATGATCAGCGCCTCCAAATAGCAGCTGCACTATCAGGGAGTTGAGACGTCCCAGAGTGACATAACCTGCTGGGGTAATAATAGTGTGAAGTCCCGTGAGCGGACATTAGTCTGGATACGAGACTTATAAAGGGCATTATTATTATTAATGTTATTATAATTATTATTATTGTTATTATTATTACTGAATTATCTCTTACCATCATAAGAATGACATTAACTCTGCTTGTTGAATTCTATCAAGGGTGCATTTAGCACCAGCACCGATGGACTGATGCAATTCTTATGGTTGTAAGAGATACCATCGTTAATGTGCAAGTTCTCAAAGCTCGGACTCACAACAAACAGGTCACGGGACGGTAGGTTTAGACTGAACAAGACTGAGAAAAGTGGATTATATGGGGGAAGGGGCAAAGTGAAAGACAAGACAAAGAATTCAAGCGGAGAAGGCATATGGACAGTGGGGGATTGGGAGAGTTGGAAAGGAAAAGTAGGGTAGAACTTAGAAGAGAATGAAATAAAAGAAGGCGGGAACAACAGGCAGCTGCAAACACAGAATAAACAAGATCTACAGAGGCACTAATCCTTATAAGTGACATCACTGACACAGACCTCTATGTCTCCACTTGAACCATTATTGTTTATCTCTAAATGTGTATGGCCTTGCGTATTGACTGTGAGTTGCTACGGGCTAACTGCTGCTTTTTGACAGCATATATCTCTGGCCAGTCATGGCGTTTCGGCTCATTCGGGAAGCAGCTATCAGTGCTTTTGTAGGTCTTTTATGTTATTTCTGCAGGGCAAAATCACGTCCATAAATTAATGTGAAGGTAATTTTGAAAATATGGTTCTTATCAAGGCCTCTACTAGCCTGATGGGCACCATGATTCCAGTCCCAGTAGGACTTCCGTACTGTGGCCGAAAGGTTGCGACATTAGACTCAAGATCTAAAGGTCGTGGGTTCGATTGCCGAGCTCGGTCGCGTAGTGAGTGCCATAAGAAAGCATTCCATGCACAAGTTTCTCAGTCAGCCCATCTGTAAATTGGGTATCTGACTATAAACAGTGAAAGAGATTGTCATAATGCTAGTGATCAGAGCCTCCAAATGGCAGCGACACTGCATAATCCCGAGGGAGTTGAGAAAGTCTAGAAGGATCTGGTCTGCCGGGTAATAATAGTGTGATGTCTCGTGAGCGGGCACTAGCTTGAATGTGAAACTTGTAAACCGCATTTTTATTATTCCTATGGTTCCTCAGAACCTATCCCAGACCCTGGGAGTCCCCAAATGTCATGGCCTCCTTACCAACAAGCTGGGACTGGCGGAATGTCAATGGCACCAACTTTGTCAGTCCTACAAGGAACCAGCATATACCTCAGTGTGAGTACTGTCAGACAGACAAATGACAGATAGACAGACAGTATGCCAGCCCTACCAGGAACGAACATTTAACTCAATAAGATTACTGCCAGGTATACAGTAATAAATAGACAGTCAGACAGACAAATGACAGATGGACAGCCAGACATATAAATGACAGATGAACAGATATTGTTTCAGTTCCACCAGGAACCAACATATACCGCAATAAAAGTTCTGTCAGACAGACAAATGACAGACGGACAGCCAGACAAACAGTATCAGTCCTACCAGAAATCAATATATACCTCAGTGTGAGTACTGCCAGACATACAGGTGACAGATGTACAGTCAGTATACCAGTAAGCCCCATTAGGAACCAGTATATACCGCTGCCAGACAGACAGACAGATGACACTTGGACAGACAGTATACCAGCTCCATCAGGAATCAGCAGTGTGAGCACGGCTAGACAGAGAGATGACAGATTGATAAAATGCAGATAGATGATAGATGAACAACTACCAAGCACATTCTGAAAGTGCCGGCGAACTAACCCCTTAAGAAGTCCATCATATTTAACAACTTAAAAAAAAGAATGATGAAACTTAGCTTGATTATTTCCAGACTACCGTATAAAAAAATGTACAAACCCAAGGTATGACGCTCACACAAATCGATTATCTTGTCTTTTTTTTTCTGTGTTCCAGACTGTGGTTCCTGTTGGTGCATGGCCACAACCAGTGCACTGGCAGATCGAGTCAACATTAAGAGGAATGGGACGTGGCCAACAGCTTACTTATCTTGTCAGGTTAGGACATCTCATCGTTTCTTTCGCTACTGTTGTTGTTGTTGTTGTTGTAGTTGTTGTTGTTGTTGTTGTTGTTGTTGTTGTTGTTGTTGTTGTTGTCGCCGCCATCATCCTCGTCCTTATCACTGTGCTCTTCTTCCTAATCATATTTATCGCCAACGTTGTAATTAATCATTAGTATGACCGTCATCTTCATTTTCATTCTACAGTAACCTTCTTTTTACCATTTTTCCATGATTCTTATCATCATCATCATCATCATCATCATCATCATCATCATCATCATCATCATCATCATCATCATCATCAATAATACCAAAGTATTGAAACAAGGATTTACAAAATAAAAGAACACTGTCATCACTAATGAAGTTAACAATTAAGAAATTTACTTTAATATTTAAAACTCTCTGATCACAATGACATCATAAAATGAATAAGAATTTTCGGATCTAAAGTGATCTTTCATAAGGTTAAACACAGCCTGATCCAAATCAACACCAATATCTTCAATAATGTCATTGTGGACTTTGAGTTCCTGCCCCGCTTCTTCCTCATCATCTTAGTTACCATTAACATTATGATTATTGTTCTAGTCGTTATTTACCTCCGCCATCCTCCTCACACTAAAACCAGCAACAGTTACAACTGCCGTAGTTAATCATTTCTTTCTCCCCAGGCCGTGATTGACTGCGCTGGCGCAGGCTCCTGCCAAGGCGGTCACCCAGGAGGGGTGTATATGTATGCCCACCATCACGGTATACCAGATGAAACGTGTAACAACTATCAGGCCAAAAACCAGCGTAAGGGGCCCCACACGCTGCTCATCATACAGTTTCCTACACATATTGTCGTTTATATACAGAGAATTACTGCATATCAGCATGCCTTGCCTTGTCTTGCCTTGCATTTCACTGCTTTGCCTTGCTTCGTCTTGCCTTGCTTTGTTTTGCTTTCTTTTGCTTTATTAGATTTGGTTTGCTTTGCCCTGCCTTGTCTTGCTTTGCTTTGCCTTGCCTTGCCTTCTTTACCTTGCTTTTCTTTGCCTTGCCTTGCCTTGCCTTGCCTAGTTTTGCCTTGCATTTCCCTGCTTTGCATTGTCTTGCCTTATCTTGCCTTGCTCTGTTAGATTTGCCTTGTCTTGTCTTGTCTTGTCTTGTCTTGTCTTGTCTTGTCTTGCCTTGCCTTGCCTTGCCTTGCCTTGCCTTGCCTTGCCTGTACATTGAGCAACAACTCTTGCGCTAGCTGTTAAGACAATTTCACACGGTTCCAGTTTTCATTCGTATTTCAGCTGGACAGATAACCGATGCACCATTTCAAAGAGAGATGCATCAGAACTGCTTACACTACAGGTTCCAATATTTAGCAGTTGAAATACACACGAATATTGGAAGATTGTGGATCCTCCTTATTGCCAGAATGGATAGTTTCACATACTGAGTACTTTTGCAACAGTGGAGAATTGAACCCTTTTCTGTTGGATACTTGGGCTCAGAATGTTGAGAGATGATGTTCAACAGTGTCATGTGGGTGACGGGTGATTTGCAGTTGGGAATATGCTGTGGGACAGCATAATAAGGATCGAAGAGGCAGGCAGACATAGATTGCATGACACTGTCACTGCTACCAGCATTAGACAGTATTGGGGTGGGTGTCCACTGAATCCGGTACATCACGTCATGTCACCTCAGATAGTTAAGACTCGAGAATTAAGAACTTTATTAAGCTCAAGTTATAAGAATATATGTGCCGGTAAAGATCTACAAAATCAACATTAAACACAATGGTATAAAACATTCCCTCCGTAGGATGACGTACTGACTCGTGTCGTACCGTGGCGTGCCGTGCCGGACTTGGCAAAATCAGTTTCGTCCGATGAGCAATGAGAAAAATTGGACACACAAAAAAAAAAATTTCACACCGAAATTTACAAGACCAACCGAATGGGGTGGAAACATACTGTAGCCATATCTAATGGTCTATTGGCAACATTTTGCAAAGTTCTGTTTAAGCCATGACAGCACCTCATACTTACCTCGCGATGGGCAGTATCATTTTTGAGTATAATTTTTTTTAGATGATTAGGAATTGAATTTCGTTTCCTTATCCCAGGTATCGAAAATATCGGATGTGTCGAAAGTGCCGAACATTTTCAGATCCCTTCATTGGCTGCCATTAAGAGAAAGGATCAAATATAAGATAGCACTGTTTTGCTACAAATCTTTACACGGTAGATCACCATCTTATCTATCTGATTTACTGAAACCTTATAAACCATCTAGATCACTGCGGTCAGAAAATTCTGACTCATTTGAAGTGTCAAAAACCAAAACGAAAACATTTGGAGAGAGAAGTTTTACATACACTGGTCCACTGATTTGGAACAATCTGCCTAAGAACATCCGAGATGCTCCCATTGTTGAAATGTTCAAAAAATCTATAAAAACCCACATTTTGGCCTGTAGACTGAGTATGTCTGATGAAATGTAAATGATTTTTCTTAAGTGTTGTTGGAAAGACTGTTTCGATTGATTACGTTGGAAAGCAGTATGGTGTAATTACTGAAGACGTGTATATTACTTTGAACTTTTTGTGTTTTGCAGGAGTTATACTATGTATCAGTTCTGTAAAGCGCTTAGAGCCCTTCATTGGGAAGTAGGCGCTATAGAACTGCTCTTATTATTATTATTATTATTTCAGGTGGTATCCAGAGGATCGACAGACATCGAAGGATATCGTAAAGTACTGAAAGTCTAAGTTCTGGATATCAGATCGGAATAACATCGAAACACTCGATGCTCGGAACTCAAGTGCTATCACGATACTTAAAAACTCGTATACTGACCCACCACCACTTTTACGAATAGTTTGTGTAAATAATCATGGACGAAGTAACCATGGATAAAAGCGAAAGGTAGATTCCCCCTGATGTGCATTTGTCTACAGTTTTCTCTTAAGTATCAAAACAAACTTTTCCTTCACAGGATGCACTGCTTTCAATAAATGTGGCACCTGTTCGATTTCATCAGAATGTACACAAGTTAAAAACTACAGGTACGTTTCTTTCGTGGGCTCATCCATCCATCCATCCGTCCATCCATCCATTCATCCATTCATCCATCCATCCTTCCATCCATTTATCCATCCATCTATCTTCAGGAAAACATTGTTCGGCTTAGTTACTGTATCAGTTCACAGTTGATATAGACTATACTAATTACATTACGTGATGCTGCTAAGAAATATACGTAGTATTTTTATTTTGATGGAGTGCTGTACGACTTCCATAACAATATTTCAGACATAAAGAGACACCCATGTCAATATTTCAAACATAAAGAGATTCACATACCGATATTACAAAAATAAACATTTAACATACCAATATTCCAAACATAAACAGACTCCTGGATCAATAGTTCAAACATAAAGAAACTCCTATACCAATATTTCAAACATAGATACACTCCTGTAACAATATTTCAAGCATTTCATACATATTATGTACCAATATCATAAACATAAAAAGACTCCCGTACCAATATTTCAAAGATACAGAGACGGCCATACCAGCACTTCAAACATAAAGAGCCTCTTGTACCAATATTTCAAACATAAAGATCGGTTACTGTATAGAATCTTGATGAACGTCCAATAACCATCCAAAGTGTGTATTATTTTCTACACAGTCTCGTGAGAGTTGGCGACCATGGCAGCGTCAGTGGTCGGGAGAAAATCAAGGCGGAAGTGTACCAGAATGGACCCGTGAGGTAGGATTTGATTGGCTGATTGTAACCTTTGAGTTAAATATTCCTAGAATATTTTGTCTTTGACCCCTTACACTGGGAGATCTTGTCAAAGAGTGACAATGAAAATCTTGGAGGTTTAATAATGTATTTTGAAATCATTAAGCTCTTAGATAAAAACACGTTTTGAGATGTGTATCCACACACCCCAACCTACAGTTATGTGTTTCAGGTTGCCGAAGCCAAATTTTAAAATCATCTTTGATCCATTTAATCAAATTTTCTCCTCAAAGCACAGGAACATTCCGAATTGGCCAAGGCTAATCCGCAGGTCTGATGTCACCAAGGTGCTCAAATTATTTATTATTAAATGAAAAGGGGTTAAAAATATGGCCTTCTTTTTGTAGACCACAGGCCCGCACAGTGGAAATCCGCTGAAACCATTGGGAAAAAATGTCTCCAGCAATTATCTTCTTATAGATTCATGACTCATTTTCATAGCTCTTGCGCTGTGGATTTGTATTATGCGATTATTTCTACACAATCTGTCTTTTGGACACATTTTATACTCTACTGTTATTGACTTTGATAGTCCAATTTTTTGTTTTGTTTTGACCAATTAGGCTCCAGCGTCTTTCAAACCGTTCCATGCTATCATTTTTCAGTTGTAATATTGATGCATCAACACCGTTCGAAGAATACACCGGCGGAATATTCCAGCTATATAAACCTCGACCGACGGTAAGTAACTGTACACATCCATTTAACATTTCCTTTTCTAATCTCGTTTTCAAACAGTGAACGATTTCACGTAGCATTCACAAAAACGTAAGGAAAGTGAAGGCCATCCTGGTGCATCTAATAACATAAACGTCAGAGAATTTAGAAACATTGCAAGCTGACTGTCGTTATAGTGGATTCGGCTTGGATTTGAGTTGGTTGTATGCACAGGAGCATAAAAAAAAAATCAGCTAGAATTTCAGATTCGCCTGCAGAAGATACATAATTTGATGGACACGCTTCTTAGGTTACTCGCTATTTTTCCCCCAGAAGAACTAAGCCATCTCTTAAAATCTTAGTTTCAACTTGAAGAAATATTACTCGTACATAGACTTTTCTTTTTGATGCCTCTTTAGGTTTAACAGTAGAACAAAATCCGACAAGATCTTTGTTTCGCTATGGATATTTTCTCACTCAAGGAAAAAACATAGATGCATAATTTTATTATCATAGACCACCAGTTCACTCTCAAGAAGACCCCAGCATCTAATGCAGACAAATTTATTTTGCATTACAAACAAAGTAAAGGGTTGGGGTGTTTTGATAGAGTAGAACAATCCACTAACTGTAACTTACACGTAGTTACAGCTTGTCCTATGCGTTGAGAAAGATGGTACATACACAAATTTCCTTATTTCCCAACTCCTATCTTTCATTCTTCTTTTTTTTTTTTAACTTTGAAACAATGCCCTATTTACAATGCATATGTTATCCTTCCGTCATCTTGTTTTCATTGTGTACTTTCTGTCTACTCTCCAGCTTAATCACGTGGTCACTATCAGCGGCTGGGGTGTTGAGAATGGCACTGAGTACTGGATAGCCCGAAATTCATGGGGGACCTACTGGGTTAGTATACTCCTCCATCCATCCATCCATCCATCCATCCATCCATCCATCCATCCATCCATCCATCCATCCATCCATCCATCTGTCCATCCACTCTTAATTAAATCTATCTATTCATCAATTCATTCCTCCATCCATCCATCCATCCATCCATCCATCCATCCCCATGTTGGAGCACCAGTTGATGCATCCTGATTTGTTTAAAGCGCCAGAAAGCGTGATTTCTCCTCTTATTCTCACCATCGCCATCACATATCTTCACAACAACAACAACAACAACAACAACAACAACAACAACAACAACAACAACAACAATAACAATAACAACAACAACAACAACAACAGCAACAGCAGCAGCAGCAGCTACAGCAGCAACAAAACAATTACTACAACATCATCATAATCGTTATCATATTTTCAAGATTTCAAGTTTATCTATCTAGGCATAAGCCAACCACATACAATGTAATGTTACATCATCATTATTATCATCATCATCATTGTTCTAATTTTCCCCATCCCCTTAGGGCGAATCTGGTTGGTTCAGAATTGTGACAAGTGCATTCAAAGACGGACACGGACGTCACTACAACCTGGGGATAGAGGAAGTTTGTTCATACGGCGACGTACTTTTATAAAGCGATCTAGGATTTAATATAATTCTTTTTTAATGCAATACAGGCTCTAGTGAGATCTAACAGATTCTTTAAATTATAGATAGTGCTAACGTTTTGATTGCGGTGATGGTTGATTTCATCTTCAAATTGAAGTTCAAGTATTCCACAGAGAGGGGGGGGGAGGCGAG
>JAWQUT010000019.1:3449706-3464180 GCA_033807755.1 Ellobium chinense | reverse complement strand
GAGAGAGAGAGAGAGAGAGAGAGAGAGAGAGAGGAGGAGGAGGGAGGAGGGGAGAGGGAGACAGGGAGACAAAAGAGAGAGAGAAAGAAAGAGAAAGAGAGAGGGAGAGAGGGAGAAGGAGAAGGAGAGAGTACATTATGACAGTCTTCACCTTTCTCTTCTTCATTGTCCTGTACTGTCGGAATACTTTTGCAATGTACAGTACGTCTACAGTCAGTAATAAAGATTATCATAAAGTGACATAATAATAAAGATATTATATGACTTGAAATTGATTGTCATTTCTAATGTCTGCCTGTGCATGGTTAGACAGACCACCTTGTTTTTGTTTCTGTCATCTTCGTAGCGGGCTCTTCTGTGTTTAAGCATAACGATCTGCAATTTTCGATTGTTTAAACCTTCCCTCCATCAGAGACACACTTCCTAAGAAGTGTATTGGTAAAAAAAGAAATATAAGTAAAGTATAAAAGAAAACCTTGGAATGTTCACAACATTACGGCAGACAAAGTTAAACCGTGGAACCAAAGACATGTGTTCGGTTTAAATGGAGTTTCGGTTTAGACAGAAAAGCTTAAACAAGAAAATAAACGGAGCTTCTTGGCTTCTTTCGTTTTAGTGGTACTTTCTACTAAACCGTTTTTTTTTTCATTTTAAGCGTTGTCTACTGAATATGATGAAGTATATTTAGAAGGCAAGATTGAGACCAGTGGAAAGAACAGGTCGTATTACAGGGTTCAGTGGGAAAATCTGAAGGACGTCTGGCTCTCAAAACAACAACTTGGACAAATTTATTGATATTGCCCACACTGTGCTGGATATAAAGCAACGGGTGTCAATACAACATGATATTAACAAATTGCGAGACAGATACAATAAACCACAAAGTACATTATCATTACAGTGAATTTACAGAAACACACAGTTGAACATCTTTGAACTTTAAAAAAGAAAAAAACTCGAGGAAATCACAAATAAGTTGATCGAAGATTTACTACATAAAAAGCTAAGCATGTATTTATAACTGTTATTCAAATATTATTTTACTTTGAAATTTCCGACAAGTATCATTGTGACTCTGGCTAATTTCTGTAGTGAATTCCTCGACACTGAGTTGCATGACTAGAAGCAACAATATGTAGTCCGATTCGTCCCTTCCCCTCCCCCCCCCCCCCCCCCCCCNATTTCTCTCAACCTTTCTCTGGTTACAATCTCCACGAGAGGCCATGTGAGACTTAATGGCATGGAGGTTTTGGATTGGGGGGGGGGGGGGGGAAAGAAAAACAAAAGNGGGGGGGGGGAGTGGAAAGAAAAACAAAAGGGACAGAGGCGAAAGATAGAGGTGGAGGCAGTTTTGTAGTCTTTCTGTCTCTGCCCCCTATTATCAGTGCTGCTCTCATCTAGATGGAGAGTCCTAGCAAGAATTCCGGATGAGGTTCAGTTTCTCGACTGACTGACTGACTGACTGACTGACTGACTGACTGGCTGGCTGGCTGGCTGGCTGGCTGGCTGGCTGGCTGGCTGACTGACTGACTGACTGACTGATGTGAATTTATTTAGCGTCGGTCAGGGTAAAATGGCTCTATTCGTCCACTATTACCAAACCACTATCTTATATGTATCGGCTTTTATAATCCTTTCTGTCATTTAGAGGTCCTTCCCTCCCCGGCCTAACCACTTGGGAGCTGCGAGGAAGATTAGTTAGGGTCATGAGTGGAACAGAGTGGATGAGTGTTCTTGGAACCAGGATCAGAAAATCAAGGGATCGATTTCTGACATGGTTTTGTCGTAGATGCTTGGGAAAACATTTCATTCATTTCATTTCATTCCTCAGTCGACCAGTCTGTAAAATGGGCACCTAATTCTAGAAAGGGCCAGTCACACAAAACCATGTTGCCATGTTAGTGTTCGGTACTTGTTAACTGACAGTGAAACTGTGTTTCTAGAGAGCTGAGAGAGTTACTGTACGATCTTGCCTTCTGGGCAATCATGTGAAGCTGCGTGAACTAGCTAAGGCCTGGGCACGAAATTTATAACTTCATTATTAAATTACGCAGATGTGTCATTCAGTAGAGCATTACCCAACCATAACAACTCTAGACAGGACAGGATTTGTTTACTGGTGACAGGCGGGTCTTCCCCATGAGGACTACAAGACATTGAGTATATAAGAGAGACAGCTAATGTCGCCACTCGCCACTCCTTCCACCATACACATGGATTTAAGCATGAGCCGTACAGGCTACGCCATAGGCCGCGAGCTTTTATGAGCCCCATAATATTATAGTGTTTATTTTACACTGCAAATGACAATAAGCTAACAGTGAGAACTTGTCCGCACTCTGGTAAGAAAAACTAAATCTATATTTAGAGGATACGAAAACAGGAACTGTATCTTTTTAAAGCTACAATCAAAATTCCATGATTAATGTTAAGGCTGTAATAACAAATATGCACATATAATATAAAATATCGAACCTTTGTCAAGGTTGGTATTAACACTGTCTTCGAAATGGAGCTAACTAAAAGAAAAAAGGAAGGCATCCCCTCTTGTACGATTTCAAGACTAAAAAATAGGGGAAAAAATGTGTGGCTGAAAAGTGGCCGAAAACAAACATCTCCCTGCGTGACCGAAAACCAACGCAACCCGCCCCTGAACACGACTCACAACAATGTCAAGGTCGGCCTATTGACAGCTAACAAGCCACAGCTTCATCTTGTGTGTCAGTATGTTACGAGAGGTTGATAATAGTTCTGATAACACTAATAATCGTTGATCAGACATGTGAGAAACACGAGTTCATACTTGAGCGATAACACCAAGGCTCTGTTATCACTGTAACTTTATACGCCTACAGCACAACAATAACACACAAACAAGACTGAACGCTACAACTTAAAAGTGCAGGCCTGCATTTGTTTGGTCCCTGCAGTCTGACAAAAAGGCAAGCCACACCTCTTCCTTAGCAAAGGAAGTATTAGTCTCTTAGGCAAGCCGAGGTGAGACAAAAGAGAGACAGAAAATAATGCACTGACTTGCAAATGGTGTTTGCTATACTTATATTTTTTTTCCTCATTCATTCGCATGTATACCAGCATTGACTCTTGTTACATCCTTCCGCGACACAAGACCGTTCATAAGCCGTTCCAACAACGAAATCGAAGATCTTTGCCGCCATGCCGAGATTTCAGGCGACCCAACAGACGTCACATTTCTATCAAATCTCTAGTATGTATGCTCCCCCCCCCNAGAAACGCAGCCTAGACATCGTCATCTTTTCCGGTGTTTCGACCACTTTCGGTAATCGGCGGATCCCGTTTGGAGGCTTGAACATTCGCAAGAATTCCTGATCAACGCAAAGTCTGCAATACGTTAAATTAGAATGAATACGAAATCAGTGAAATAGCTGAAATCCGCTACTGGGACTGCCAGCCTGCTTATCAATCAAGAAAATGTTTGTTGCTCTTAAAAATTAACATCCAGCTTCTCTCCCCCTTCTCTGTGTCTTTCTGTGTGTGTGTCTCTCTCATATTTTGGCAACCTCTACCACCTTTCGCACACCGTTTCATAATAATATGCGAGGACAAAAAAAAAAAAAAGCCGAGTAATTCACGTCTAATCCCCTTGTTGGTTTTTCCCGTTTAAAGTGGATCCTCATTGCTGTACTATTAAACTCCAAGCCCGGCTTGAAGGAAGTGAATTACTTAATGTTTTGAGAAACTTTTCACACAAACATTGCGCGCTCGTAAATGAACACATTTGTAGCACGCCCACCCACCGAGTCATACACACTTGCAGGAGTCATACACACGAACAGGAGTCATACACACGTGCAACTTTGTGAACTTCAGGCCTATTAAGCAATCACGTAGGACAGACATCAGGAGTTAACACCAGAGAAAGACGTTTATCATTTATCTGATAACAACACATCAATCACCCGATATCGAAACTTAATTTCAAAGAGTCATCATTACTGTTGCTTCTTTACCCACTTGTGTAGGTCTTACTCGTGTATGCAAACAGCCATGAAATCTGTTGTCGTCGCTCTAAGTTTGGTGGTCTTGGTGGCGGTTGTCGCTGAAGCTCGTTTTCATCGTGGCTGTTTCGATGCAGAACTTAAGAAGAGAGCAAATGTCCAGGGAGTGAAGTAAGTATATAATTAATGTTGTCGTGTCTCCAATTCAAACATAGATCTAGACAGATATTCGTGACATTGCTATTCTCTCTTAGATTTATTTAGCCATACTGTGCTGAAAGATACAGTTTTCGTTTCAATTAACCTATGTAGATTGAGAACAAGCAAAATGACTCCCAAGCTGGTTGTAGAGGTCTTTAAGATTCAGCTTTAATTACCTAGGCAACCTATGCGCTTAGCTCTTTATCATCATCATCATCATCATCATTGTAAAAAAGGTGAGAAATTTAAAACATTGTTTCAATCCAGCAACTTTAATGAAAATTTAATAAACGCTAAAGAGTGAAAACTGTCTAAACGTTTCGGCAAAAAAGCCTTCTTCACTAGAATAAAAATGAATGAATGAAATCTTAGTGAATGCAGCCATATAAAGTAGGTGAAACGTTTAAAAAGATGTAAAGATAGTGAACCAGAATCAGGTTTAGGCTAAAATTAGAGCGACGGTCTTTTAATAGCTGGTAATGATATGAGTTAAAAGCAGATCACGAGGTAGGAGTTAAAGAAAAGGGTGCGGGTTCACCAGAGGAAGTAAAGAAAATGATTCATATCACAAGTGGAGGGAGGGGGTAGAGGTTCAATGTTCAAAGTATAAAATCAAATTTTATGAGGCAGTGAAAGACATAGTCAGAGTGCCCTCATCATCATCATCATCATCATCTTCTTCTTCTTCTTCTTCTTCTTCTTCTTCTGCTGCGTTCCCTGCATGAAAAGTTGCCTCAGATGTTCAGCCCGGTCTGACCAAAGAAGACTGCTGCACTGCACTGTCTTGGTGAGATCCTTCTAGCAACCGAATCTTCCTTCCAAATGTGCCTCCTGTGGCCACAGATGGGTGCGGGTATCATGATTCAGGGTACAGAAGACCAGCATAATTTAATGTTCAGCTTCCTGGGGGCCTATTCCACAAATGCACTCATCTGGGAGGCAGCGTGGCCGTGTAATATGAGTCGTACTCAGAAACTGAATATTATCAGGTCTTAAGATTTGTGTGTTTGACTCGCACATTGAGCGGTTCACGTTGTAATGTCCTTAGGAAAGACACTTCACTTCCATTTCCTCACTCGACTCAAGTGTAAATGAGTACCTGGCTTTAGAGCTGGGGACACCAGGGCGCTGCACTGCAGGCGACCAACAATAACTTTGTTATGTATTTCATCTGTAATATTATGTATTTACATGTATGATGTGTTTTATTCCATAATATGTTTGTATTTCGAATAAGATGTATAACTTTGTAAATGAATTTCCCTTACGGCAAAATAAAAGTCGTATTTTATTTTTCAATTTCATTTGTATGTGCCAATCTTAGTCTGTAGAGACGTAGGCGAAGTCGGCAGTGCCTAGTCCGGAGTCTCAAGATAGTTGTCTGTTCGTGCCGTTCGCTTAGCTCATCGAATAGCTAACCTTAACGTTAATGGTAGCCCGAGCTCAGCTGTCAGTAAATAATATTTATTGAACAGTGACCTCTCTTTGTTTAATTTCACAAACAGCTACTCAGTACTGAACTCTTAGAAATATCGTCATGCAGGCCATTGACAGGGACTCTCCGATCCTTTGCTTTATATAGAGTTGGGGCAGGGTTAGAGATAGGGTTAAAATATAAAAAGCAAGCTTAGGAAGTCTCTAGATATTCTCGTCGTCTAGGAACTCTCTCATAAGTGTTCTTTCTTTCTTAATCCTGCTTCTAACCTTAAACCAAGCACTATACTAGTGGAAGAGTCCCAGACTGTTGCCCATGAAAGAAGTCAGATATATGTAGTCAGCTATATGTAGTGCAAGAATAAGGGTTAGTTACGTTTGTTTGGTTCTTGCAACTGGACAAAATGAAAAGCCACATTCCCTCCTTACGTAAAGAAAGTATCAGTCTCTAGGCAACCCAAAATGGCTGCGGCTGATGGCGAAGAGACGGGAAACAATACACATGTGAGCGGCTTTGCTATACTTATATCTTTACCTCATTCATTAACATACAGACAAGGCTGATTCTTGCCACATCCTCTAACGGCAGGAGACCATTCATAAGATGTTCCACTAACAAATTTGAAACCAACGATGGTTGTCGCCATGTTGCCGAGCTTTTCCTTCCGGTTTTGTACGAAAAGCGACACATTTCTAACAAATCTCTAGTCGGTATGCATCCTTCTCCACGAGCGTACTCTTTGCTAAAGACTGTCCACAGAATGCAAGGAAAGGGTGTGTTTTTTCATGTTGTCAGATTGCAGGGACCAGACAAACTCAGCCCAGGTAGCGTAAGTATGTTGTAAATGAAGATATGCATATACATAATGCATAATTTAAGAGCAATTTCATGAGACTCTCCCAAGGGCATGTACTGATAGTTAGGGGCAGGGGTCAAATCTTTTCGTCTCATTTATTAGCATAGCATACTTAAGTCTTGCCTCATCCTTTTCCTACACAAAGGCCGTTGATAAATATTTTCACTGACAAAATTTGAAACTGCACGCGGTGGCGGCCATTATTGCCGAGCTCCAATTTCCGGTGTAGGCTAACTACTACTTTCTAACTCACTTCTAAGCTCCGTCCATTTCCTCGCGGGGATTCGTAAGGAGCAAAGCACATGCCTCTGGCACTTTTACCTTGATGTGCACATAGCTCTTAGTCTACTGATAGCCACTAATTAATAACAACTCTAATAATGGCCACAAAACAATAATGACAATGTCTTCAGGACTTACCCACGACCATGGGAGAATCCTAATGTCATGGCCAACCTCCCCACCAACTGGGACTGGAGGAACATCAGTGGTGTCAACTACGCTAGCACAACTCGTAACCAGCACATACCACAGTGTGAGTAGATACATCCATCCACCCGTTCGCCCTTCCTCTCACTGTTTCGTTTCTATCAGATATTAGATTAATATTCATTTACTGCACAGCATATTATAATGGTCTGATGGCTTAGAAGCTGTGTGAGTTTTTTAAAAACATTTCCATCTATCCTACTATCGATCTCTGGCTGTTTGCCACGCGCGCTTTTCCGCAGACCTGCGCTTATATCTGTCATTTGAGAACTTGTGTTTGACGATGGGATATCTCACTATGATAAGAATTACTTTAGTGCATTAGT
Source organism: Ellobium chinense (assembly GCA_033807755.1). Taxonomy (NCBI): domain Eukaryota; kingdom Metazoa; phylum Mollusca; class Gastropoda; order Ellobiida; family Ellobiidae; genus Ellobium; species Ellobium chinense. The sequence continues at coordinate 3,456,896 of JAWQUT010000019.1, read as the reverse complement.
GCTTAATGATGGTATCTTTAGTAGCATTCAATTTGCAGAGTTAATGTAATTCTCACGACGGTAAGGGATCCCTTTGTTATGCAAGGCTCTCTATTATTATCTCTCTCATTTATTCTCTCCGTGTGTTTGTCCCCCTGACCGACAGTTTTATTCTCTCTACCCTTCTCTCTCTCTCTCTCCTCTACTCTCCTTTCCCTCTCTCACATGTGAACTCCTCCCACCATATTATTCCGTCTTCATGAAAGTCACTCTGACTACTTTTCTTCTATTCGTCTGTTTGTCTGTACTCCGTCTGACAGCCTGTCTGCCCGTCTGCCTGCCTGCTTGCCGATCTGGATGCCTGCTTGTCTATCTATTTCTCAGACATGAACATTCTGCCTTATAAATAAGGCTATATTAAAAGAAATGACTTTATCTCAGACTGCGGCTCATGTTGGTGTATGGGTGCCACCAGTGCAATGGCTGACCGAGTCAACATTCTGAGGAAAGGCGCTTGGCCGTCAAAATACCTTTCCGTCCAGGTAGATTTCTTGAATGTCAACATAAATCATCCTGTGGTCACAAGTACATGAAAGTCTTTCTGTCTTTCTAATCTTCCTGGTCAAAAAAAAGTATCCTTGCTCTCCTCTCCTCTCCCCCCCCCCCCCCCCCCCCCCCNCCTCACTTTTTTGTTTTCTGTGCCATTTTGTCAATTGTCAACACAAAGTGTTTACTCCTCTCTCTCTCTCTTTCTTTTTCTTGCTTTCTCTCTCGCTCTCTTTCTTTCTATCTTTCTTTCGCTTTCTCTCCTCTTGTGTTTCTCATTTTCTGGCTCTTTCTTTGTTTTTTCTCTCTTTCCTTCCCTCTATCTTTCTCTCTTTTTTACTCCTTCTCTCTCCCTCTCTTTCTCCTTATCTCACTCTCTCTCTCTCTCTCTCTCTCTCTTCCTATCTATATGCTTTCTCAGTTACACGTCTTGTACTTGAAGCTAAAGTAAAAATGTATATCCCTTTGTACAATAATACCACTGCCATGCCCCTTTCAAGGGCTTACATTTTCATAGCGCTATTTGTAAGTGTCAGTGTTTATCATTCATAGTATTACGAAAGATGTACAGTGATGGGCAGTAACCAGTCAATGATTTTTGTGACCTACTTTGTCTGTGACATTAATGATGGATGTTTTGGGCTGTACGTAGCAAGCACCAAGAATAGCTCAATTTGCAACCTGCCTATCTCTGAGACAGACAATCTGCCTATACCTGGACCTAGGAAAGTTCTGTATTAAGCGTTTTCATGATAAAAGGATTCGAGTACGAGTATATTTCATTTCTTCGTTTACTTCCTTATTTTCCATACTCGCCCTCTCACAGCATGTAATCGACTGTGGTAACGCTGGAAGCTGTGATGGCGGATCTGATGACCTTGTCTGGAAATATGCACACGACCACGGCATCCCAGACGAGACATGTAACAATTATCAGGCCAAAAACCAGGGTGAGACAATGTTTATCATTTATCAAAGGCACTAACGTTAGTATCATATCGTATCAATGTCGTCTGCTTGCAATGGCATAACCTCACAGCTGGTACGATTTTTATTGCTGAGAGTTAGGCATGCGAGTTAGCCTCTTGACGTTAATAAGAAATCTGGATTCTCTTGCGTAGACCAGAAGTGAGAGCTCGGCATTAAAGGCGGCCACCATCTGATACGATTTAAAATTTGCAATTGAGACTTTTTGTCAACGGAATATTGTGTAGGAGGAGGATGTGGTAAGAATCAGCGATGGTATGTATGGTAATAAAGAAGGCAAAGATATAGATAGATATAATAAACACCATTTGCCTGTCAACACCCTCTTTTCTAGCTCTTCCGCATCATGCGCAGCCATCTTGGCTTGCTTAAAAGACTGATACTTCTGTTGCTTAGAATCTCCGAGAAATCGAATGAAAGGACCGAACCTTTAGTGCACCCGCGGGAACCAAACAAACGTAGCCCAGTGAGCGAGAAAACTTTGTGGTATGATTACATTTCACGTATAATTCTAGTTTCTGGTGTGTTTTTTTCTTATACCTTTTGTTCCTGTCATTATTGCTTGCAGTATGAAATAAATGCAGGTTAAAATTGTTTCCTTTTCTCTGATTCAGCTTACTGTAAATGGATCAGTGGTTTTCAGTGTATAGTGCAATTTTTATTTTTTAGAACATCAGCAAACGTTTTTATAACAAATTAATGTGGGCTGTTGATAGTGCCAAGTGCCAATAACGAAAATCCTGAACTTTTACTGGTGTAACTAGCCATTTATGGCTGGAGGCGCTGTAACATTTTCATAATAACCGCCTCGGCAATTTCGTCATCATCATCGTAATCATCATCATCATCATCATCATTATTATTATTATTACTATCATTTTCTAGACAGCAAAAGTTCAAATTTCTGCCGTATTTCTAATAAATTTTATAAAAAAAATATTTCGTTAAAAACCCCAATACACAAATCCAAACATTTCGCCTAAAGCCTTAGACAAGAAATACAATATGAACAATTGAAAAAACAACAACAACAACAACAACAACATAAAGAAATGGTGAAACGTTTAAGAAAGGATCTACATAGAAAGATAAACTAAAAATCAGTCACAAGTCAAGATTAGATGTTTAAGATAGAAAATAATGTTAAGGGTTCAAAAGAAAACGAGGAAGAAACAGCTAAAGAGACGGCTACACTTAATGTACAAAAAGCAGGGAGGATCACCAGAGGAAATAAGGAAAATGATCAATATTACAGGTTTGGGAAGGAGAGTTAATTTTCATAATCATATATTAATTTGTATTATGGGGCTACATGTGTCACTTTAGGGGGTGGGGGACAATGATGAATGGGTAGTGAAAAAGAACGGATGCCCATCCAGGCTACCTCTCAGTAGACCACAATATTACCAAAATCATCATCGTCGTCGTTGTCGACGCCGTCATCATCATTTCGTCATCATCATCATCATCATATCATTGTCAGTCATGTCTAGAATGCTCATCTAAGCTCATCCATTCCATACAGACTGCACAGATTTCAACCAGTGTGGAACATGCTCAACCTTTGGCGAGTGCTATGACTTGAAGAAATACAGGTAATTTGTCTGCATGGATGATCAAATTTATGTATCAAGGCAGTATCTATATACTTGCACTGCATGCTATGTATTTATGTGGGATTGAGGGGCATACGTTTCTGGTATGTCTTGCTCGTTGTACAGATGAAGTTGGGTTCAGAAGTCACTGACCTGAGTATGACAGAATAAAGATGGTGGTTTCAAACTTTACATGTAGTTTATTTCTCCTCTCAGTAGCCATCTCCTCAAATACTTCTGTCTTAAAATGTACATGCCTATTGTGTATATACCTAGCTTTCGGTACGCAGAGTTTCAAATTTATAGCTTTATTTAGCGATAGTGACACTAGGAACTTCTGAATTACCCTCGTATTATATTGTTAGCGTACGTATTCCTCTAATCTTCAGGTCACTTTCAGACAGTTTCAGACACATGTCTTGGGAAAGTTCTTTTATGCGTTTCTAATGAATATATAGATTTGTGTCGCAAGTTAATAGTGTAAGCACTTTTAGTATGCTGAGTTTCAGATGTATATTTCTAATACTTGATAGTGAGACCAATAACTTCTGAACTTACCCTTGTATTTTATGTTACATAGAGACACATTCTTCAAGTCACCTTCAAGTAAAGGGAGAGTTACTTTCAACCTCATGAAGGCAGGCAAAACTGTCACAGTTCCGAAATGGGATCTCCAGTTTTAAAAGAGAAGTGTGTGGGTGTGAGAGGGGGAGTGAGAGGGGGAGGGGCTAATTTTTAAAGTGACCTACGGTACTACATTAAATGTCCATGTGTCCCATTTATACGGATGAGATGTATGCAGGATCTACAGTATTTGCATATGTCGAGACAACTCAAGCTGATGTCAATAAAGTAAACATTATGTCTTTTTCAGGTTGGTTAAAGTAGGTGACTATGGCTCTGTGAAGGGGCGGGACAAGATCATGGCAGAAGTCTACAAAAATGGACCAGTTAGGTAAAGCTCTTCCTTTCTCATATTTGATTACTTTCATTCAAAATCATTAATTATTCTTTCCTCTTTGTATATCATACTTATTTTCAGCTATCTGGCCCACCCTGAGCGACATCTATTTTAGACTTTATGTGAGTAGTCTGAGAATATCAATCTTCTCTATTACCCATTTGCGCGCTCTCTCTCTCTCTCTCTCTCTCTCTCTCTCTCTCTCTCTTTCTCTCTCTCTCTCTCTCTCTCTTTCTTATAAATACCGAAGGGCTGGTGTAATGTCACTTCAGAATTTTACCCATATGATTTTTAAAATCCAATTTCTCATGTCATTCATTTCCAGGTGAAATGAACGCAATCGCTCATACTAAAATGACATTGTGAAGAGAGAAAATGGAAGAGAAGAGGGGGAGGGAAGGGGCTGGGATAGGGAGTGAGGGTTAGAGGCATATGACAGGGGACTTTACTGAGAACAGTTTGTGTTGGATCCTCTCCATGCTTTATCATGTCCCTTTATTTTGATGTCCCTTTATTTTGAGAGGGTTCCCTTTTCCAGATCATTTTTTTGTATATTAGATTTTGCACATCCATCCATCCATCCATCCATCCATCCATCTATCCATCCATCCATCCATCCATCCATCCATCCATCCATGTTTGCTGTCGCTGACATCGCCACTCTAACAACACTAAAATATAATCAGTACCACCACAACCACCAACAACGATTCACAATCACCACTACCATCACCTCAACCACTTCTTATAACCAGCACCACCATCCACAGCAGCAATGAAAAATAAAATCATCACACTATAAGCACTAATAACAAAAACACGATCAAGAAAACTGACAACGATGAGAACTCCACTTCCTATATCACTACCCTAGCTGTTCTATCGATGCCACTCCAGGCCTTCACAACTACACGGGTGGGATCTACAAGGAGTATATTGCAGCACCAAGCGTAAGTTAGAGAATAACAAAGATAATAATGAAGATGATGATGATGGTGGTGATGGTATTGTTGAGCACAAGACTCAAGCGAGACCAGATCAAATTCGCCCATTCCCAACAACTTTTTTTTGCAGGAGGTCCTTTTTTTTATGCAGAAAAAAAAAGGCCAGTGTAAACTATATGAGATTATTTCCCTTGCTTAAATAATCCCGTTCGGACATAACGGTGCCTGGTTATAACGCCCACATTTGGAAGGGTCCCAACCATCTCATTTTAACCGATTTCTGGATATATTTTCGGAATACTTCTTTGTAGCCATTTTACAAGCTTGTTAGACCTTGATCTAATCAAAATTGCTACAACGCATTATTTTGGTTGGCAGGTCAATATTCACTTCCTTGACCAAAACTGTACAAATTTCAAACCGCGTGTGAAGCATTTTCAATTTGAAAAGACAGCAAAAAACCCGAAAAAAACAATGATTCTAAAAGTGCCTTTACCATCATCTTCCTCATTCTGAATCTTCTCTTCAATACAACACCACCAACAACAGCAACCACAGAGACAATTACAACGACAGCAGCAGCAACAATAACAACCGCAGAAATGTTACCACTAGCTCATGCTACAAACCAAGTATCTTATCATGTCTTTTCAAGCTGTGGAATCGATGCCACTGAGGGCTTAGAGAAGTACACAGGAGGAATATATAAGGAACATAAACTGCTTCCCTTTGTAAGTTCATTTTAAATATACCCGATTCAAAACAAAAATGTTCGACGGAGACGACAGTAGACAATACTATGTTATTATGAAGGCATGATTAGAATTTTAACAAACCAATTTTATTCAGGCATGTCCTCGATATAACTATTTTATTTGTCAAGCCAAGGATTTATTTAACAGAATCTATTTAACAACAGTGGCAGACTTCGCTCAGTTCTATTCAATCTCACAAACTCCTACAACCTCCAATCTCTTGAGAGTCAGCTCACAATATAATAACTTGATGTAGCACCTGCAAACTTAAAGGGCACGACTTCTATTTGTTCAAGAACAATAAACATTTCAACTCCCTAGTAGCGGCTGATAAGAACAATGAAACACATTTAAATATTCAAGGACCTCAAAAAACTCGATTTCCGGACACCCACGCTATGATTTCCAGTTGTGAGGTGTTCGATATTCGTGAGAAGAATTTGATAAAGAAAGCAGAGCACTATTACACCAGACAAAAAGTTCGAGGCGGTTAGGTCCTACCGTCCTGTAAATATGGAGATGTCCCACAAGCGAACATGACAAAACCGCAAAAAGTTAGTGAAGGACCACTTCTATCAGTTATTCCAACAGCCAACTACACTGAAATTATATCAATTCATTCTCAACCGACTTGTTGCTCTTGAAACGAACAAAGTATATGTAATCTGGCCAGCACTGCACAGATTACATGTCATCTTTTATTGTTTCTGATTGGACAGCTTCTACCATGTTCATGGAATGACCCTATAGAAAGATTTAAAACGTTCGGTACTTGGTACACAAACTTTTCCTTCAGCTGATGATATAAAGATATAAAAATGATGATGGTAATGAAGATGGTGACTATCATGTACTGGTCCAACACTACATTTTTTTCGTCAAAATATGTCGGGAAAATAGACTGGTAGAAGCTGAATGTTTACTCCTTTCAGAAATGATGGTGACATTGAATGTGGTCAAACAGTAGCAAATAAAAGGCATGATCTACTTTGATTTAAGATTCAATATTGCAGAGAAACAAATTGTAATAGCCTTACAGTGATTACATGAAGCTGACGATTTTTTTTCTAAGAGTCTTTATTAAATCTTAGAGGTTTTGTTATTTTATTTTGTTATGATTGTACTCAGTTTTTACTTGGTTATAAATGTACGTTCTTATTAGGTGAAATATCCTTATAATCCCACACAGTGATAGGCAGTTTGTGTAAACAATTCTTGTTGTTTTGTTTTTTTTGAAAGAGTGTATCTGATTACGATTATGATGATAACTAGAAGAATAGAGTCATGCCTTTGGGATTTTCAGAGATATCTTGAAAAAACAAAACAAACAGCAAACAAAGAGGACTTTTCCCCATGAGGCAAATGGCGCTCCTAAAAGGGCCATCTCTTCCTATCTCCGGACATTAACACGGGACAGTTTTGG
>JAWQUT010000019.1:3435908-3449658 GCA_033807755.1 Ellobium chinense | reverse complement strand
AAAAAAACCACCTGAAATCCCCACCCCTGCATATTATTAATAAGATCTGATTCTACTCTTGTTAGTTCCATTTGTATGTCTTCTCTGCTAAAATATTGTACTACAATAATTTCCGACCTTGTTATTTCAGTCTAACCACGTTGTAGCCATCAGTGGCTGGGGTGTGGAAAATGGAACTGAGTTCTGGATTGTCCGCAACTCCTGGGGGACACCCTGGGTAAGTATTCTGACTCGGCATCGCGAAATCGTCACGCTCATTCGACTTTTGCCTAGGTCAGTTTTTTTTTTTTGGATGATTTGAGTTGTTTGTATTACTTTCATCTTCCATTTATTTTCTTTTTCCTATTAAAGGTAGAGTTTTGACTTCTTATTCTGTCCCAATTTTACACTCTACACCACATCTGCCTCACTGTTTTGTTTTGAGCAACGTGTTGAGAGCGCTCACGTTCTCAAAACTTGACAAAAATGACTTATGTAAACATGAAAGAGCGTGACGAAATAGTATGTTGCCAATACGTGCTTTTATCAGCTAGTGATTACTATGGTGCCAAGTTCCTCTATGACAGAAAAAAAACAGACACAGGATCCACAGTTCGCTGAGAGTCTCGGGCCTCATCTTAAGATGAGGGGCCCTGGGGCATTTCCTTAGATATAATTATTGTCTAGAAGCTCTCTGTTGTGGGCTCTCTGAGTCTCAATCCTACGCCAAGCCCTAAATCAAGCTCACGCATAGGGAGTTTCCTGTGGTTACTGGTGTTTCGTATGAGGGATGTCAAATGGTGTACGCGGTGCTAGAGTCAGACTGATTACCTAAGGAAATTCTCCCAAGGGCCTGTTAAATGGTACAAGGAAAGGGGTCGAACCCCGCAAATCCGGCGAAGTCATTAACAGAAGTCGAGAAGTTGATACACCGCCCAAATTATGCACGGGAATAGGCCAAATCGATACGTGCTGTACAACCTTCTATTGCTGGTGAAACTTTACCAAGACTATCTGAGCGTGAACTGAAGAGAGTTTTTGCCATAATGAATTCCCTGGGTCATTATTTCAGCATTGTAGGAGAGGTAAAGTCCTTTCGATACTAAAGACTAGACATGCGATACTCGAAACCACACTGTGAAATATCACTGTTTCCTAAATTGTCATCCGTTTCTGTTTTTGTATTAAATTACATGTTTGTTGTGTTAATAGGGGCATGTTTCCTAGAATCACGGCGGGGTGTATCTGTAAATTAACCTTTCAAATTATTAATTACTTTGGGTCTTTGTGATTTCGGCGAATATGGGTGCATGGATGGTTAAGGCCAAGGGCGATGAAGACTGGGAAAATGATAGTTTCCCCTGCGAGTCTGTAACTTCCGGGTCGTCTGCAGGGAAGGATAACTTTTTTTTTTCTTTTTGCCTTACATAGAATAGATGTATTAAAAAGTTAGAAAAATATTGCTTCCCTTTCATATTTCTCAACTTCCGGTGAGGATGCAAGCGTGCTTACCTTACAAATTTGAGGAAAATATGTTCGGCCTATATGTTTCCACCGTTGCCCTATCTCTATGTTGGATGCCCAGTTCTTAAAAACTCTTCATACTAACTCCAGGGTGAGGATGGTTGGTTCCGCATCGTGACCAGTCAGTACAACGGGGGCTCTGGAGACCACTACAACCTGGGCATCGAAAACAGCTGTCATTATGGTGACGTAGTTTCGTACTGAGACACTGAGATTCATCCGTATCTGGACTGGCATTGATTCAAGCTAGGAGCTGTGGACGAGTGCGGACTACTACATGAGGAACAGCCATCCCTTGAGAGACAGCTGGAATGAATGGAAAGAAATCTGCAAATACACTATTATGTTGAGCGTTCTTTGTTGTTTTCATTGTTAACAATGTTTTTCTTTCATTAAACAAATGAAGTTTGCTAAGTCGTTGGTATGAATTTATTTCCTTCTACCCATAGCCCCGCCGAGCTCTCCTGTTGTCTTCCAAGATACAGTAGAACCCTGACAACACACTCATTTTCTGGACCAAGATACGGAGAATATGTTGTCAGAAATGTTGTCTTACCCAGGGTGCTTTTTTTGTGTGTATGAAACGGAACAGTTGAGACTTTTGAATGAAAATGTCGTGCTAAGCAGGGGAGTGTGTTAAGCCATGGTTGTGTTAACAGGGTTCTGTTGTTCTGAACAGAAGGGCAGCACCTCCTGAGAGCGTGAATTAGGTGTGACCAAATTTTCTTATGGTGCTATCTCACTAACAAGGATACGGACGACCTAAAATACAGTAGAACGTTGATAACCAAGCTAATGAGAATGCCTTATCAGAAATTTTGTGTTACCTGGAATGCTTTATAAGGAACGAAACAGTTCGGGCTTTTGAATGAAAATATACTAAGCAGGAAAGTGGGTTCAACCATAATTTGTATTAACAGAGTTAACTGTTTTTAACAGAAGGGCTGTACCACCTGGGAGCGTGACCTAGGTGTGGCCTAACTCGCTTAAGACTGACACCAACAAACGGATACCGAGCTTCACAACAAAAAAAAAAAAAGGGGGGGGGGGGNAAAAAGGGGGGGGGGTCAAGGATATTTGCTTTTGTCATAGAGAGAAAATTAAATACCCTGTCATACTGGGTCCGGAATGTCCCAAGACGACACCACAATAGCACGATAGGTTTTTATGGACGCAAAACACCCGTCAGTCTCCGTCAGTAAGGTAGCACCCTCGATGTGCCACGCATTTGAGTGCCGAAGCACTGACCTTTGTTCAGTACGGATTCCTCTTCTGCTGGTCTTTAACTTTTTCCGTACGGGACACCTGGGTAGAGGGTTTCACCATATCCCATTTACTATTTCCATTAGATTCAGTTGTTATGTTAATTCGGCCAGTATCAAGAGCCATTAGCATAGGAGTGTATAATTTTGACACAGCTTGACGAGGCCGGTCAGAGATACCAATGTATCCGGCTGGTCATAAAAAAGAAAAACAACTCTAGTCCCACTTCCAAATTTGGGTATAAATCTTTATTTTACAACATAAAAAAAGGGGGGGGGGGTGGAAGCATGGCATGCTTGATAAAATTTGTTTACTGCAATATTTCCCTGTCGTCAATAGGCGTTATCTGCATATACATTGTTGTTTAGAGCAATGGCGGAAAAATGTCCCGGTACGACAGACTCGGCCAACTTTATGAATGGGCGATACTCTTGCAAACCCCTTACGGAATAAGATCTGCGGAGCCGAGGCAAACACGAATTTGGTAACTTCAACACTGGACTGTGGATAGATCAAGAAACATAACTCTAAACGAGTCAAAATTTCAAGCATCTTATCTCCCTTGATTGATTTCCGAAGTTTTACGAGACACATTGCTGTTTCCTCAAAATTATACCACATTTTCGAAATGGGACTGGTGGGAGCTTATTTATGAGGCACGTGTTATTGGAAGTATAACCACAATCTTGTAGAAAACCAAGCCTGTATTTGCTACGGACGTAATTGCTCCTGTGATGAAACTACCACAAAAAAAAAAAAGGAATGATCCATTTAAAAATATTTCTACGACAACGAAGCATTTTCTGTTTCTTTCATATTCGTCTTGCTAATCTCAGACAGCCAATGAGCGGAGTCTAGACGATTTGTGGGTGGAGCTTAGACGTTGCATTAGCATTGTTTTAGAGTTAGACAATAAAGTTGAGATAATAAGGTTGTCAAATTACCTCTTCCGGAGCCAAATACCAGATTATCGTAACATTTCTACATACATTAGGACAGTTAGTAGTAAATGTCTTGGATTATAATCTTCACTGCCGACTCATGACAAAAAAAAACAAAAACAAAGGGCGCACAGGCAATAAACTTTCTATTTCTATTTCTGTCAGAGACGGTAGCCCAGAAGCCCTTTCTAAGCATGTTTTCGCGATTACATGTGATTTGACCCTGCTCGAAAAGAAGTCTGGCAGTCCAGCTCACCGTATGATGGCATTTTCTCCAATTAACTTCCTGTTTCATGTTTCATCCTCAAAATGACGTCACTTCATCCATGAAGAGGGCATGAGAAACGCAGGTAAGTATCTCAAGCATAAATTCATCCCCATATTCAATATGCATTTCACATGCGCAGACTTATCATTATTCTATCATTTGACTAAGTACACTGCATCCCATTAATAAGTACTTGCATACTGTTTTAAGGAAGAAGGGAATACTTATGGACTTACACCAGTAATAATAATGTTTAAGTTCGGCATTCATGCAAATGCCACAAAACAGGGAAATACCTGATCTTTTCATATTCCAGTGTAATAATTACACACTGGCTTCAGTCGTTGGTTATAACATTTAAGATAAATTCCTCAACCTTCATCAACACCCAAATAACCATCCTCCTTTACGCTTTGGTCACCCACAGTTCAGATCTGGTATCTGATAGCAGATACCATGAATAATGTAAAAATCTCTGCTCAAAATGGAAGTTGTTTCATGCTTTCTATTCGTATATAGTAAATTGCACTCTATTTAATTTATCGTTCTGAAAATATATACTGTCCTGCCATCCCATCATTAAATGTCTTCCCACTTTCTGCATCTGATACATTCATTTCACTTCAACCAACCAGGCAAACATAAAAGAAAATATATACATGCTTGTATAGCGCCATTGATTTATTTAAATAATTACAAGAAAATCAAAGAAATCAAAACTGGTTGCTAAAAATCAAACATATTCAATATTGTGATCTTGAATATTCAATGGAAATCCTGTAAACGAGCAAGCGTCTCAAACATATTCAATATTGTGATATTGAATATTCAATGGAAATCCTGTAAACGAGTGATCTAGCAAGCGTCTCTCACGAAAAAAACCCAACCTCCTATAACAAGTTGCCATATTCAGAGACTTCCAAATCTTGCCAAAATATGTATCTCGGAGTGAAGAATATCAGGATTGCTAGAAGACAATATATTACTGTTTCCCTGATCGTCATCTGTCCCCAATTTTGTGTATACAGTTATGTGTTTATTTCAAAGCATGGATAGATGGAAGCATTACAGACAAAGTGCATCTAATCAAAGTTACCCTGTACTGAATCACAATCCTGATGTACTCCATCAGAGATGCCACTCAGTTTTCATAACATTCTCTGAACTTTCAGCAGTTTCATGTACAGTAGAGTACATTACTTAGCTCAAACCATCCTGTATTAGAAGCAATGTACACTGAGCAAAGTTAGAAACTTTCTATGTATAATAATGCAGAAGGCAATGATCCAAAGCAAACATTTTCACAAGAAGAAAAGCAATTAAAACAATAAAGATATAGTGATCTTTTGACTTTTATCCTCACCAATTTTTTGGTCTGATGTACAATAATCCTCTCAGATTGAAAAACAATATTGTCTGATTTCATGCATCTGATTACTTTTCTGATAAATTCCTTAAAGGTCTCTACTGTTCCACTAAGACATAATTATGAGCCTGTAACAGATGGCGCGAGAATGAATTTTGTGGCAATGCCCACCTCTAAAACTGTTATCTCCCTGCCGTCTACCGTGCCAAGATTCCCTACTTCGGTCAGTCTACATCTATAAAATGATCAATGGCTACAAAGATGCAGAGATGCATACTTATCACCAAAATGCAGTGGATGGACTATGTGACCTGATTGATCAGTGTAATATTACTCCTTATAGTGAAATGGTTATTCAAGAGGTGGATTTTTTTTTACAGAAAAATGTGTTTTTCGTGAAAACTTGGAAAAGGCTTTTTGTGAGCCTCGTAGGATGGTTTTGGATCATCTGTACATGAGCCAAAGAAGCGATCCAGACTTGCACTGATAGAAAAAAATGCTAAAATTGATAATGTACAAATAATGTGAGATAGTAACAGGAGATAATTGGGTTGATATTTCCCTTGTGGAATTCTGCTCGTAAAATTTACTAGATCTGGCTGACCTATTGAGAAAAGTTTAGAAGAACCTTTTTTTTCTTAAGAATAACTTTCATGAATCAAGCTCAACTTGAGAAATTCACAAAAACTAGATCTTTGCTCCCAAAAATTGATTAAAAAACAGAATGACAATTGTACTTCTACATTAGTTTTCGTCCTTACAGCACGACTAGACTAACTGCCCATTCTAATTATGAGACTGCCATAGCAGAGTAGCATTGAATGCTAGTGCTGACAGTGCTAATTACAGCAATACAAAAAATAACAGAGATCTAATTAATGTGCCTTTAACAGAAAGCAATTCTGATGCCAATGGTAGCAATGCATTGCATTCATCCTTGAACAATTTTAAGTATCAAAATAATGAAAGAAAATATATACCATCAATTTCGTGTGATCAAAACTGAGACAGGAACATTTTAAGACCATCCTCAAAAATCTGGATCTTTAATGACCAAGTTAATGAAGGAGTAGAGAAAGAGGTCCTTCCAAGTTAAGTGTAACTATTTTATCTATACAAATAGCGCTGTGATCTGAAAGTGTACATACTGGTGTAGTAAGTACTAATTTAGGATCTGTCATACTTATGAGGAGATGTAAACTTAATTTTTTTAGCACTGTCTCAAATTTAACGCAAAAGTATTCATATTTCATTTAACTTCAGGGCTATTCCAGTTGGGAGCTTGAACACACTTTAAACATTCTACACAAATGTCAAATATTCCTGAAATTACAGGATTATTCAGAAAACCCAATTAAAAAAGACTAATTAAAGGTGCATCACGTATGTGTAAATTCAAAATGAAAATAATCTGTAAACAATGGCATCTAGCAAGAATGTTGAACTGCTTTTCAAAATGCATATTTCAATATTTATATGGAAAACTATATTGTACATGTAATGATATGCCAGTTAGTACTAAGAATATTTCAACAATATTGAATATTTAACATGAAGGAGAGAAAGAAAGAGAGGTAGAGAAAGAGAAAGAAAGGATGGCACAGGAACAGAAGGAGAGAGTAAATGGCACAAAAAGATGGGGGAAGACAGAGACGACAGATAATCAACAGAGTATTACAAAGAGAGCAGGGTTAGAGAGAGAGTATCCAAATACGCTTAAGTTACACCAAACTAAATCTACAATCCACACAGTTAAAATGCTACTCAATTATACACACTGAGACAGCTATGGCAAATAGAGATGATACAGCTGGCTCATGAATTATATATAAATAATCTGGTCAAAGATTCCAATTTTAATTTAGAAGATGATGTCAAAACAGTTTGTCCCCCAATGTTCTTAAATGCACAGCAAGTAAAATCTTTGACAAAATTGTTCTGCCACCTAAGAGGCAATTTTGCAAAATATGAATTTGGAAAATTTTACAAGAAAAGCAGAAAACTGGCTGAATTTGTTGAGCTGTGTATGAATACAGCAAAAATATTTACACATCAGGAAAATGCTACTGCTCAGATGAAAATTATCCTTATATGGATTAAATTGCCTGACTGCTTTCAAATGAAGAAAGTTTTAAACAATTTTACCAAAATAATGGTATGCAAAACTGGCTCTTAGGCAATGATTTGATGCCTTCATTTTTTTACAGACTCTGATTCATGACATTGCGATGTAATTCATACTGAAAACCAGTCTCTGCATATGCCTTCACTCTATCAGCTTACTGCAAGGTTTCAGATTCAACCAGAACACTGATTAATAGTGTAGTTAATTTTTCTCATCCAAACTGTCTCAGCATGAACTTTCATTTCCAAACTGCCTCAAGTCAGATTCATTTCTCTCTGAAGCATTGTGTAGCAGCAACCAAAGAAAATATAAGGGAAGCCAAGTAACTGGGAAGCATACTGCAAGATCTATAGCAGACTTTGATTTTACTTTCTATGTACAGTAATTCACAATAATAATAAGCATAAAAATAAATACAATAAAAATAACATGAAGATCAAGTCTGTGTTCCAATATTCCACTAGAGAAGACTGGACATTTCCACGGAAATAATACTTTAACTGGTAACAGATGACTTAGAGCTTCCCCAATACCAACAATATTTACGATTTTTCACATCCTATCTGCTAGAAAAGCAGGATTTTCAGTTACAGCTATTTCACATGGTTTCCTGAGAAAGGAAAATAAATCTGGCATCTTCTGAAGAGTTTACACTTGTCATTAATCATCGAGTGTGTGTCCTCTTGTTTAATGATTTTTTTTGTACTGTAAATGTACCATAAGCTGTTCAATAAACTTGTTAAACTTGTTGTTAAAATTTCAAATTTCTCTTCTTTATTGAAAGCACCACGCTTTGAAACTTTATGGTGCTTTTCTTCACACTAATCCACTGCCTTGACATAGTTAAAAATTACACCCTCTACCAGCTACATAAACTTCAGGTTTATGCACAGAGCTGAAAAAAATTTCAGCTGCAACTTTCATATGCCAGAGATATACTAGCAAAATGATGTATTAGTAATGTATAAAGATATCCTGCTACCAAAATGGAATGCTCTGTGTCATACTGATACAAGTTCAACTAAATCTCTCCCAGATCAGTCTGGAATGTAGCAATCACTGTATTATGTTATGGAAACTGTAAAATAATTTATTTTATATCACAAAGTCCGAACAGTCGGAATTTGATCCACGCAATCATACAATTAAAATACAAATCACTGTAATCACAAATTACTTATTACAAGTAATATTGGGGAGTACAATAAAGGCCTCGTTATAATCACAGCTTTATTTATTTCCATCAGCAGTGGAAGGTGAGAAATATACTTCTGAACTCCTTTCCCTGATATGAGGTGAATTAAAACAACACAATTCACAAATGAAGCATAGTGATGACATGCATTCAGGATAAGTTCCATCCCACAGTGTCACAAAGATTTCAATCATCTTGCAAAAAGATTGAAATTTTATCCTGAAACCGGAGGTTGATTCTAGCAAGAAAGCCCTCAGAGGAAAAGGAACAGGAAACCTGTTCAGTCACAACCAAACAGACTAACCTAGCAATGGCATTTTCCTTACACAAGCCATGCAGACTTTCTTGTTTCCAGGAAAAGTGTTTCAGATGAAACATGCTTCCCTGACTTACCCTGTCATTGTGCAATGCAGCACATAATTATTTACAGATATGACAATGAAGACTAAAGCTTTAAACAATGTGAAATGTGTTAATACTACTATCTTTCAAGTTTTATTTTAAATGTGAGTGATAACAATAATAATGATGATGGTGATGACAGTGATGACATTACTTGAAACTTCATGTCCCATAGCTGCAAACCAATTTATATTTCAGTAGTGACAATAATGATGGTGTCTTACATGGAACTTAAACCGTACATAATAAATATATCCTTCCCCTTAAAACACATTTACACAATAAGCAGAAATAAACTTTGATTAAAGGGTGTCTTGTGTCGAGTCAACAAACTAACTGATTTCAGGGCGCTGACCCACAAAATATGCATAACCATGTTGATTTCCGCAGTCTTGGATCTTGATTCAGACATGTCAGAAGTGATGAAAAAAATCATCCAAAAATCTTATATCCATCAAACTCACAATGTACTTTAGAGTACGTACATAGTACGTTCCCCAATGAAACTAAATTTCACCAATAATTTGTAGTTACTGTAGAAATAGATTATTGGGAATTAAATCATCGTATATTTAGTTTCAGACGCACCATACTAGTCATTGAAAGTATGTACAAATTGTGATTAATAAGTCATACCTTTTTTCTTTACTCTAGTAACACGCAGTCTGGTGATAGAATTTATGAAGAAATGAATAAGTAAATATTGGCATGGCCTTATTTCAGTTGCAAAACTTGCGCTGTAAAATCATTAGCAGTACAATTCTACTGGAATTCATTTAGAGTTCACTTGAAGTTAGGGAATTTCTACAATTCTAATGACATCCTGAAGTTGCCAGAATATCCCTGAATGTAATTATCGTATCCCTCAAAACATTCAAACATGGAAATGTTGAAATTTGGGTAAACACTTTGTATGAAGCTCCTGGCCCATTCATGTAAAAATACTTATAAAGAACAAGAGATAAATATTCTTCTAGAGTAAGATAAACATATGAGCATTATGGAATGATTAACAATTGCAGGTAGTCTTAAGGATCAACACGAGTTTGTTTCTCTGAATATTTCTCATGAATGAAATAGGAAAAACCATAAACAAACACAACCTATGTTTTATTTAAGTACATACTAAAATTTGAGCTTCCTCGCAGTTAAATAATTCTGTTGTTAATAGAAGCAAAGATAAATACAATGCACATAACCAACGTACAAGAGATGATTTTTAAAATTATAGGTGTGCTTAATTATAAATGAAAACATTTCAGTACCTGGTAGAGTCAAATCTCACACAGCAGGATCAAAAAAAAAAAAAATTCAGGATTTTCAAGTGCATATTCTGAACTTAAAAAGATTAAAAACATGATTTGCTTTACTTTCATTCTGACATAGAGGTGACTGCAAAGTACCAGTTATCAATGACTGAACAGACTTTTTTGAGTTAGCAAAGGTGCAGTCACCCAATGGCTGCCTGAGCCTGTTTTACAATTAAAGAACATTCGGCATATTATCTGCCGGCCAATCAGTTAACAACTGACTGCAAAATCTGACCAGTGCTTCACACAGTTGGCGTTGACATAAGTATTATAAGCAAGGGGACATCATTCTCAAGCATGAACAGACTGGTGTGCAGAATAATTCCCCTTGCCCCACTAAGCTCTTGAGGTTTGTGACACCTATTAGAAGGGCAAATCACTCATTGTGTACAACCCAATTAATCCACTAATATATAAAATTCTCCTTTTTGGGGGCCCTACCAGCCAGTATCAGAGTGTAGAAATGTGTAAAATGACCTGTGATCTAAATAAAGCATCCAATTTTAAAGTTTCAGGTACAATTTGAGTCTTCTATATTAAAAAATAAAGTGTGTAGGCCTACGTATTCGCACGCGGTCAAAACCAGCCAAATGAAAATTTGGGTACAAAATCAGAATTCGAGGTGACCTTTTCCGAAAGACATCTGTGAAAAATTTTGGGCGTTGACCCCCTTTTTCTTCCCATTAAAAGATCAAGCAAAAGAAGTACTTTGCCATGGAAGAAATTTCCCCCAATTACAGTGGTATATGTAGAATAACACAAAATGTTAATAGGGCCAAAAGAAGAAAAAAAAAACAATTGGTGTCAAAGACCTTGAGGTCTTAGCCTACCATGAATGGCAAAGATTAGTTCCATGACCTTCCAAATACATGCCCAAGTATGTGTGAAGTTACAAAATGTGTTGCAAATGAACCAGATAATGGGGCTCTGTTTTGGTATTTATACAGATAAAGTGCGCACACAAATACAGTCAGATACTGAAATAAAGAAGATTTTGCTGAAGAATAATACAATCACATAATACGTTCACATACAGGGAAAAAAAACCTGTCAGTGATACTTACGTACTGTATAGATAATACATGTATCACCAACCACCAAAGGAATACAGAAAGGAAAATAAATCATGAAAGGAATGTGACAATGTATAATCATGCATCTTGCACAGAATACAGATCTTAAGTTCTATTATTTATGATACATCTTACCTAATAAACTTTGACAAATACTAAATGTACATCGCATCAATTGTGGCCCAGGAACTGATATCCATTATGAGATAATGCCAAATAAGTAAATACATTGCTACACCATTCTATAAGTGCCTTTATAGGACATAGCTGTCTGAATAATATTAATAATAAAACCTCACAAAGTCACTTTTTGGAGATTTTTTTTATTTCGCGGAAATCTACCGTTCATNNCCCCCCAAATAAAACGTTAGATCCAAATTTCATTTATAAGTAAGAAAAATATATTTTTAATCACAAATTTCCTAATCCATCATGCCCACATAACATGTATGATGAAACCTCCTAATTTTTCAGCAGGTTTATCACGCATGAAAGGCAAAAATTCTGCGAAATTTCTTGGATGACTTGCATTTAAAGAAAATTAGAGAAAAAATGCACCTCTAGTTCTGTAAAAACTGTGCCAGACTGGAAAAGTATGGCTAACCATTTGACTCTCTTGTAAGCATTCAGGGTACATGTGTAAAATAAAATCTCCAGAAAGTAAAATTTGCGTCTTAATACATACACAGAATGGCTGCTCTTCTGCATGACTTCAGGAGGGGTAGAATTACAACTGAATGCATAGAATTAAATTGTTAACTGGTCTTACTGATCAAGTTTAAACGTGCTTGAAAAGGCAATATCACAGAGAAGCTGCATGCATATCAAGAGCTTCTTGTGGAAAGGCATTACAGTTGCTGAAACATTAGGACTGGCATAGTGCAAATGCAATCCAGAAACGACAAAGAACAATAATGACTGCCCACTAAAAGCATCTGATATTTTGGAATAAAAACAGTGGGGGAAGGGGAAGTGCAAGTTAAACAATTATGGGGCTGCAGTGAACACTTCTGTGCCATAGAACATGGCATTCATCAACACACTGGAATTTACAATGCTGCAGCTTTTAGCTCTTCCCTCTTTAACTTACATGGAGCACAGTGCTAAGTCTTAGATTACATTTTTATTGATACTAAATTAACAGTATAATAAATGTTAAGGGGACATGACCTGAAATTCCACTGTCATACGCTGGAATGGATAACTCAGTCAAAAACATTTAAATGTTGCCAACACAGCACCCAACCTTGTTGCAAACTGAAAACAATTCTCAGAAGTAGATTTTTATTTATTGGACACTACTGAGTGATGTTTGCAAATTTACAGAAAACTGAATAACTGATGAAACCTGACCTTATAATTTGTGAGTCTGACAGCTGACTGAAAGTATCATGATGATATTAAAAACATGGAGAGATTACAACAGATGCAATGTGCATCCAAAAATACAAAGTGTCGAATACCCAAAGAGTGTAAAAGTTCTTGCAAATGGGATAACATCACTTTTATGATTTAATTATGAACAATCTTTTGATAAAGCAAAATTAATGAATACCAACAGTGACTTTCATGCCTCTTGGGAAAGACCTCTGTTTTGCAAAAAAACAAAATATTCTGCAATCTAAAACTCTAATCTTGAACTCAAGAAATGTCACAGGCCAATAAACTGCAACCATTGAGCTGCTGAATGCTTTCTGTGGGTTTTACACCTTATATATAAAAGTGTCACAATAAAGTCAGTACCTCTTCAGTTATGAACAAAGGATGATGGAGGAAAAGGTATTCCTCTGGAATGATGTAAACTCTTAGTACCCAAACTTTGTTAAACTCACGATGCACAGTACCTGGTCATCAGATGCCAAGCAGCAACAACATTACATTCTTTCCACTAATCCTATCACAGAGTTAGTTCTTGAGCACTAAGAACAGACATGGAAGGAACAAAGGCTGACAGTGGCAGATCTGCTACTCCATTATCAGTTGATCAACATGCAGCAGAAAATGCCCCTCTGTAATTTAATTATCTATCCATGCGTGATTATGAGACCCTTCTCTCCCTTGAAAAATACAACCAAACATGCTCCTCACAAAATGCACAGGATACTCTAAACTAATTCATTTTAGGCATGTTTGTTGTAGCCACACGAATGACCTAAGCAAACTGTCATATCAAGCATGTTCAAGTGTAGTTCAGTAAGAAAAAAAAAAAGGATCAACCTTTACAACAGAGATCCCCTACCTGGGAAACACCAAGAAAATTCCAAAGGGGACAAGAAAAATATGGGCTTATTTTATAACAACCCC